>JAXCLP010000083.1:5069191-5130131 GCA_035584035.1 Lepidocolaptes lacrymiger
CCGGCCACCCGCGGCCCCGGCACACCCAGAACCCCCGCCCGGGGGGGGGGGGGGGGTCTGGGGGTGCTCAGGCCTGTGGGTTCCCAAGCATTTTGAAGGCACAGGGGTTAGAGACGAGTTAGAAATTGATTGGAATGCCAAGCAGTGGGGGTGCTGTTGAGGGGGCTAGCTATGGTCATTCTGGGCATTGAATAAGGGCTACGTGTGCTGAAGAATGAGGCTTGTTCCTTGAAGCAGATAAGGAAGTGTCTGGCATCTGTCAGTTTGTTGCTACTTTGAAAATTGACAACTGACATAAATGCTTATATTTAACTGTGTATGGTATGGAGATGTAGGGTTTTCTTAAAGGGGAAGGGACAGTGATTAATAAATACACATCTTGTGTGTATTTGGCACCGGAGAGGAGTGGTAGAAGCATCAGCGCTGTGCTTCTTGCAGTTTGATTAAATAAAGCTTGTGCCAGTAGCTGGGTTTTTGTAGTACAGATATGATAGTAGTATGGTCAGAACATGGTTCCATGAACCAAAAGTAACAGCCACTTAATCTGTGCTATGTATTTCAGAACCTAGCATTCAGGCCACTTTTGATCAGCTTAATCATGGAAAGGTGCCGCAGGTTACACATGGGTTAAGACCTTTCACTGTGTTTTCAGAAAGACAAAATAGCTAAGTGTTGTCATGAACAGTTAACTATGTTACTGTTTCCATAAAAGATGTCTGGTTAAGTGCATTGCTTGCCACAGAAGAGGATCCTTGTTAAACAGGAAAATTCTACGAACAGAGGAGTTTTTCCTACAGCAGTGCTTCAAAGAAAATGCAGAAGTAAATTCAAAATAGTTGTCAAACACACTTGAATATGTAATTTCTCTATGTAAATTACAATTTTAGTTTAATAAAATGTCTGTCTAGTCAAGTTGCTTTCTTTCTGTAAGCAAAAGTGTTCATGGAGGCTTTTCAGTGCTGACACAACAATCTGACAGTAAACCAAGGGTGAGGAAAAGCATTGCATTGTGTATTCAGTTAGCTGTCCATGATGGTGGCTAAGAAGTGTTTGCCTAGTGGTCTTCCACATGAACCAGGACATCCTGAGGAGAATTATTTTGTCGCAGAGTCTACAGACCCTCTCAGTATTACAGCTGAGTTGATGTAATTCAGTGGTCTTACTGCCTTTTGTGAAACTAGCAGTGTCTACTCTTAAGTTAAACGACATTATTTTCCTAGAAATCTCTGCTTAAGTTTGTGCTTGCAAGGTATGAGATATTTGGGTCACACCAACAGAGTGGAATACTCCGGGTTTGGGGCAGAGTGGCTGGAAGACTGTGCAACAGAGAAGGACCCGGGGATGCTGGCCAACGGCAGCTGAATGTGAGCCCAGATGGCCAAGATGACCAATGGCACCTGGCTTGTGCCAGCAGTAGTGTGGCCAGCAGAACCAGAGCAGTGACTGTTCCCCTGTTCTGGGCACTACTGAGGCCCCACCTCAAATCCTGGGGTCAGTTTTTGGACCCTTGTGGCAGGAAAGACAGTGAGGGGCCGGAGCATGTCCAGAGAATGCAATGGAACTGGGGAAGGGTCTGGAGCACCAAGAGTGGCTAGGAGTGTGCAGCCTGGAGAAGAGGAGGCTCAGAAGGGACCTTTTGCTCTCCAAAACTCCCTGAGAGGAGAGTGGAGGCCAGGGGGAGGATTGGGCTCTGCTCCCAGGGAACAAGGGACAGGACAAGAGGAAATGATCTCAAGTTGTGTCAGGATGGTTTAGGTTGAATGTTAAGAAACATTTCTTTACCAAAGGTCGTGCATCCCTAGTGCAGACTGCCCAGGGCAGTGGTGGAGTCCCCATTCCTGAAGTGATTTAAAAGCCCCGTGGATCTGGAACTTGGGGACATGATTAGTGGTGGCCTTGGCAGTGCTGGGTTGATGTTTGGACTTGATGATCTCAGATGTTTTCCAATCTGAATGATTCTATGGTTCTATGATCCTTTTCTCTGTTAGAAGTTGGAAAATAGTCAGCATGTTGTAGGATAAAGTTCATACTAGTCTGGAGACTAATTTTTTAACTTGCCTTCTGGCTAATGCTTTATACACTTTAACAGAACATCAGAACCTGTGGTTTGTCATGTTTATTTAGAGGGGACAAAAAATGAATGGTGTTCATAATGTTGCCTCTGAATTTTATGTTCAGTAAGGAGGTTCGAGTTGTTTCCTTCTGCAGTTAAAGGCAGGATGAGTCTTATCTGTTCTAGTTTTCATTAATAGATATCAATTCAAATGGGCTGTTTCTACATTTGAATGAGACTCCATTTTCATGATTTTTTTGTATCTCGTTAACTCTTTGAGAACTATTTTTATAATGTGTGAAATAGAAGATAGTCTTGCAAATATCTGAATGGTAGCAGTGCTGTTCATATTTCTGACAGGCAGAGTTTCTAGTGCTGGCACTAGTTGCAAAAAATTGCATCAGCTTAAGACAACTCAAACTGGTAGGATATGAAAATAACATAAAGTCTGATCTTTGCTCTTTTAGGCATAGAGGATTTCTGTTATTCCATTGTCTATCCCAATAACTTATTCATGAGCCATGCTGTGCTTTTCATAGCACTTTTTGGATTAAATATTTCAGTTGATGGATACAACTTGCTTTGTGTGACACTTACTTGACTTGTGTTTCTGCTCTGAAACTAATTTTAGCTTCTGCCATAAAACCATTTCATGACAAGTTTGTGGCCATAGGTTACTTGAAATTATTTTCTGAAGTTAACTTTTAACATGCATTTCTGAGGTTGAAGGTATTCTTGAGGTTGAAATTTTTTTTGGATTTACACATTTTTAAGCAGGTATTATAGCTCAAACAAATTTAACACAGTAATGTAAAGAAACACTTTGTCCAGAAATGCTTTTGAAGTACTGTCCTTTGTTCTGCAAGTGTGAACTGTGCTGATCTCTTCTGGTCATGACTGATTCTCATCATGTTAGGATCATGACCTCCCTAGTCTCAAATACAACAAAAGGTAGATACTCAACTCTGATTTTAAAAAATTTTGCACTTGGAAACGAGGCATTGTCTGCGGTAAGGCTTGCATCTTGTCCTCTTCCCTCTGCCAACCTGGATTGGTAGAATATAGAAAAGAACACTTTCTATGAAAAAGAACAGCTTGTTATATGACTAACTTTGGTCAGTGTACAGCTTTCTGTAGGTGAATTGATAGTGCTGAGCTTTTAAGGACGACTCTGAAGGAAGATAAGTTACGTGAAACTTGGGTCATGTTCCATATTGGAAGTGGTGCAAAGAATTTAAGGGGTAACTGGCATGTAGGTACTAAAGGTAAATGTTCTGGGCTGAATAAGGGTTTGTGTTGTGCTAGCTGTCATCATGGCCTTAACTGTGGAGTTTTAAAAATAGGTATGGAGTTGTAAAAGTGATTTAGATGATTAGAAAGATGGCGTTTGCAGGTAGTCCGGAGAGCAAAACCAAGAGTGTTAAAAAAATAATTTTTTTTTAGATTATATGTAAAGTAGGAATTAGTTGAGGTCTTGGTTTAACATAGCGTTATTTGGAAATGCTTGGTCTTGGTGGTTTGAGGAGGTGGATGACTAAAAAATGTTATTTATGCTGTGGGCATGACTTGTGAGGTTAGGATGGTGGCAGAGAACTGTGGATGAAGTAACTTGTATATGGAGAAGCAAAGCATTCCCTTGGCCAGGCTCTCTCTCAGGAGTTATCACAACTGCCAAGAGGCTTTGTTAGGGATACCCAAGTTAACTGTATTTTAAGTCAACAGTATACTTAAGGAGTTAAAATTAATGACTAAGAGTTCATAATTGTAAATACATTGTTGCACTTAAAGTAACAATCATGAATGTATTGGGAGAGACAATTGTACAAGGTCAAACTTGAGGGAATATAGAGAGGTTGATAATGTCTAAGGCTGTTGAGCATACCTCAAGAAGTCTTTGGCCCTAAGCAGATAAAAAATGTGAAAAGATACACTGAGCATAGTCTTCTTAGGCCACTGGATAGGGGTGTTTGGGTGGGGAGGATGGGGAAAGGAGTTACAAATAGGACAACTTAGAATTGGGATGAAAAGCTGATCCAAGAGTCCAAAAAGCGTATTATTTGCTTGCCTATATTTAGTGGTTGTAGCATCATGTGAATTTTAGCTTTGAAGTATTTCTTCGTGTCTCTCCTTATTTCCTGCAATGCAGAGGCAGCCAAATCTCCAAACAGACTTGTAGGTATTTAGTCTGAGTTAATAGTCTGTGTTATTTTTAGTTTTAATAAAATAGATTTTGTTTGATCTGGCTGAGCAAGGTGAGCTTGTGTAGGTGGCTTTCTAACATTATTCATCTCCCTGTTGATCTTTGCCTTAGTATTTAGGAGACAGGAAAAGATTTCTCCCAAGCTCTCCCTAGAGCTGTACTTTATAAGTAATGCTTCTGGTAGAAAAGAGGAGGCTCCAGGAAGGGCACACATCTAAGACAAAACATCACAGCAAAAAGGAAGATAGTGAACTATTGACCAGTTCCAAATATCTTCAAACAAGGACTCAGATCAGAATTCATGGAGTTAAGATATTAGGAAACACTTTCAGTAGTAGAAATTTAGTAGACTAAAATTAATTTTAGGAGTTTGCAGTTTCCTTGGGTATGCTTCTTTGACAACAGATATATAAACTGCCTGGAGCAGTTGTGGTTTAACAAATCCTTGAGTCCTTTTTGGTTTTGTCTTCTGTGACGTAAACCAACTAAACACATCTAAACACTTCACAAAATTCTGAAACTTGCAGTAGTTTTTGATTAATTTAATAAAGTTTTTTCTAATATACTTCTATATATTGACCTGGCCTTGAAATTCTCATCTTGGCTTCAGATTTTTCTGCATAAAATTGGTGATCGGCAATAATTTTTTGTTTGTTGTTTCTTTTGTGGGTCTTGAAGCACATATTCCTGTCTTGCTCAGGACAGGAATCAGATTTATGCTTATTTCCCTTTTCAAAATACTTGCCAGTGCTTACAAGAGTTATTAAAATGTGTTGGATGTTTACTTAGCCTACCTTAAGATGTTCTACACTGATATAAATTACTTAGAAAATAATTCGTCATTTCTACTTTGAAGTATCTAGCACAAACCTCTTCTTGTGTTACTAGTGATTTTCTGATCTGTAGTTAGAAGTCAGTGTAAGTTTCTGGTTTTTTTGGTTTTTTTCCTTTTTTTTAATGAGTTCTCCAGTTGCTTGCTGGCTGCACATGTACTGAGCTACTGGCGTCCATGGGATCCTGTGATAGGAAGTTCAGCAGGATGGGCTTCTTGTCCCCTTTAGTTTTGGACAGGGCTTTTGAGCCTGTAATATCCAAGTTTAATGTGATCCTTCCAGCTCTTGCTCTGTGGGAGTCACTGCACTGCCATCATACACACTACTTATGATTTCATAGTAATATGCCTGCTTCTTTTCACTCCAAATTCTGTGTATTATGGCTAAAGAATAATAAGGTATTTAGTTATTTTTATGTGGAAACGCTTCTGTACCCTCTTGCTAGGCATTATTTTGCCTCTTACGAGCACTGAATCTTCTTGGTCATCTCCAGCCTCATGCTGGCTGTCTGCAGTTTCCTAATCGTTCCCTGCTGCCTCCAGACCTCTGGTGATGGTTGACTCATACTGAGATTCATTCTGGCTACTGGCAAGGAGCAGAATTTGTTCCCAGCTCTGTTGAATCCCTTGGATTCATCTGCATTTCCTAGTACCCTTCTTGTTACAGCTTTTCAGCACTGTGGCTTTTAGGGTGCCTCCATCCTCCTCAGGGACTTCACAGGCTATGCGAGTTAATGCAGGGTTGTCTCCATTGGCTGCCCAACTGGCAGGGTGTGACATCTGTCAGTGCTGCAGAGGGCAGGTTCTCAGCCCCCGGGGACGTGGGCAGGCTTTCTGTTCAGGAGCCGAGTGCATGTGGTTCTGTTGAAGCTGGCTGATCCCCAAGCCAAAAGCTTGCAGGGTCTAGTGACCAGTGACAAGATGATAGGGGTCTAAATGTTAAAACCATTGTGCATGTTTCCTGAAAATAGAAAGCTGCCTGGCTCAGCGAGATGAGAGTGAGCTCCCTGGCAGAGGTGGACTCTGCTCAGGGAAGGTGAGCAGCCTTGTGCCTGCAGATGACCAGAGTAGGTTGGTCAGGGTTGAGGAGCTGTGGGGGAAAGGGTTGTGTTGTAAGGTACATGGGGAGGATTTAGGGTAGCAGAGAGAGGACCAAAGGACACATGCAGCGGAAACCATGAGAAATATCAGATCTTCAGTGCTGCTGCTTTAGAATTGATTTTGTGGTTAGTGTGATGCAGGTAACTCGTGTCTTAATTCTTGTACTTTTTTAATGACTGTCTGCCCTTGAAGGGAAAGATGACAGCTTGAGTAGCCTGTGGAATGCTCTTGGACTTGACAGTGAGGTTTAGCATAAAAAAGGGATTAGGAGTCATGGGTATTAAGCATCAAGACTGAGGTGTTCACCAGTTTGTCTTTCTCTGTGACTAACATACCTATAAGTGCTGTGGCTCCAGGTAGCTTCTTCCTGCTGTTCTCCCCAGCCATAGAGGTAAGGATAGCTTGCTAGACTTGATTAAATTTTTGGTGACAAACAAAATGCTTTTTTAACTCTTCCTATTCTTGTGCAGTTTTAAGTTAGTGTTTGGTCTTTTAATGACAACCAAATATTAAACCCAGAAAATTTTGACAATAGAAAAACCCGGCATCCCAAATTTTTACCTGACATAGTATTATCCCCAGTAAATATATTTTGACTATTTTCAGCCTTAATTATAGTAATTTCTTGCAAGATAAAAGTTTGTATTGCAGGCTTTCAGTAATTGTTTCTGTTATGGGAGCAGGCCAAGTCTTGAAGAACTTGAAGCCCTTCAGATGTAAATGATCCTGTTTACTGTCTTACATGGACTTGGCGTTTTTAATCTCTTCATTCTGTCAAGTGTCTCCTGTGAGCAAGCCAAGGTTGTCTTCTGAGTGACATCTTTGTTTTACTGCTTGATTCTTCAGATAGTTACCGTAAGACATTGGGAAGCTTGGCCAACAGATTGCAGCTGGGAGCACATCCTTGATCTGCCTGTTATCCATGGACTATATTTTAGCCCTTAATCACAATACAGTTGTTTGGGCTCAAAGCCTGTAACTTTTTTTTTTATTCTTCAGATGTGTGCAGAATGTGGTAATTAGCTCAATTTTTGTTCTACAAGCAGGGATCTGCAGCATTAAATGATGTGAAGAAATTAAAAGTCTGTGGCAGAAGTTCAGTGAATACCAAATTGTATTAGGGTGCACTAATTATCCTCTCACCTCCCTCTTTTAAATAGATATGCAAACTTGCTAATTTATGAAAGAAAGCATTTGTGTTGCTTTTCAGATAATTCATCATCGTGTGAATATGAAAGAGTCATGTGTCTTGTGTGAACGTTAAAATAATTTCTGTGGAGAGTTTTATAACCAGCCTCACTTCCCTGAAATGTGAGCTGAAGAAGCAGTGAAGGACTGTTATTTACAGTAATGGTCTATTTAATTTGTATGTCTGAATCTGGGGATAAAAGCTATCAGCTGCCCTTCAGTCTTCAAGAGAAGGAGAAACCCCAGCAACCCTGTGGCTGGCAGAATGTTCTTTGCCAGGCATGGAGATGATTTTGGCTAACTTTCAATAAAGCGCATTTGCTCCAACGAGTGCTTTTTGCGGGGAGGGGGCACTAATTCAGTCAGCAGGTTGGTACACAGTTCCTGTATATTTCAATTGGTGTCAAAGCAGCAAGCAACTCCTTCTGCCATACTGTGAAAACAGTAGAATTTAAAAATGAATTAGCAGATCCTCTCACTAGGACGACTGCTCTCATGTTGCAGCCTTGCATTGAAGGGACGTTGTCTTTTCTGCTCACAGTCCCCTGCAGAGCAAAAAACTTTGTCGGAATCAGGCGAGGACCCCCAGGGAGAGGTTGAGCCCCCCCACCATGGTCTGGGTCACACAGAACCAGCTGGTGAGCGCGACTCTGAGCACCCTGCTCCCACTGTGGCCTCAGTCAGTGCTACCCTGAGTCCCGTTTCTGAAGCCCAGCTTGCTCCTATTCAACAAGAACTGGCAGGGGTAAGTGTCAACCTACCAAGTACTTCTGCTGCTGAGGGGATTAGAGGAAAAAGTCCCTTCCACTCGGTGGAATCTGTTACTGTTCACTGCAGGCAGTGCAGCTAACTTCTGTCTGGTTCTTTGATCTCAAGTGTTAGCCCTCTCTAAGTCCTTATTCAAATTAGCAGAAATGAGATTTGCTTGGGTCTCACAAGTAACGTAACTTGTGAGTTACCACCCCAAGCATTTTAAAATTTAGGGTGTAAACTGTTTGCTAAGGATGAGAGCACTTTCTGATGAGTGAGAAAGTGCATCTATATTTGAGGGATTTGCTCTAAGCAGTTAGAGGAGAGCTCTTTGTTCCCTCTGAGCCATAATGCTGCAGCTTGACAAAATGAGCAGCTGTCTCCGCTGGATATAAAAGGAACTTGTCATGCCAACCTGTAAGACACTTAATAGATTAAAAGCACCAAGAATCATACTAAAGCAGAATTTTGAATTTAAGTATTTGGTAGGGGAGGAAATCAGTACATTATGGTAGGAAAAGCTCTCAGTGCTCATAATGTAAGATTTTTCTACTGGTGGTGCAGCAGAATATTTTCTGAAATACTAGATAACTAAAGGACTGCTGCCGTACAGTCTTTCAGAGCAATTTTAAGTGTTCCTGATCTTTCTGGTTGGTGGACGATATTTTCTTGGTGGAGGTGAGTGTCACTGTTCACTGTGACACCACACCCTAGGCACGTGCTCTTTGCCTGTTTAGGCTGCTCCATTCAATACCTGCACCCTTTCTTGCACTAGTTGGTTTGGGTTTTTTATTAATCCAAGAATAGGCCATTTCAGGTAAACCCATCCAGTGCTGAATGGATTGTCGTGAGAAGGTTCATATAGCTGTAGGTTAAGCACATTTCCATGTTCAGACTGTTGTTTGATGACCTGCTGCAGAAATTTTCATTTCAGTTTCTGTTTTGAAGATTAATTTTTTCAAGGGCTAATACTCTAAAATATAACTGGTCAACACAGTCACAGACTGTCTCCGTTTTCTGTCATTTGAAATTGCATTGTTACTAGAACTGTTCAAGAGAACTGCATTAACCAGACTTTCAGGAAAACTCCAGCAAGTGGTTATCATCTTAGTTTTGTTCTTACAGAGTAGAAAATCTTACTCCAGTTTAACTCAGTTCTGGAGGAAATTAAAAAAACCCAAAAATGCTGTTTGGGACCATATGCAGAAATTCGTGACTGTACAGAACAGCTATTGCAGCATCCTTAAACTTTACTTCATTCAATTAAATTCATGGGATTGTACAGTGCTCAGTAGGGACATGTCTGGCCTTCACATGCACTCTTCAAATTATCCCAATCTCTTACAGTAAAACCATCTCTTATCTTGAGATATAGAGAAGGTTGATGCATCTTCAGCATGCTTTTACTGGTTTGCTGGAGCAGAAGTTTTTGTGCAATCTTCCTAGGGTCTTGGGAAAATGAATGAATTAAGACTGAAGAAGAGACACTACCTATTTTTTATTTACTTTGTTTTGTTTGTACACTCACAGACAGATATTTTTGCTAAGACTTGAACACAGTGTGGCCAGAGATATAGTCTCTCACAGAGCTGATGGTCATGTCCTGACTTGGCTTACACACGTCAGCCTCCTGGAGCATGTGGCTGTGTCAGCAGGACTCTGCTGGTTAAGAGGTTCTGGAACAGCTTTTAAGCAAGTCATGGCCATTCAGTGATGACTGTGCATCTGCAGGGTGTGTGGACTGCAGACTTGCCATATTGTGCTCTGAAGTTCTTCATATATGTCTTTTTGCACCTTAAATCCATTTTCAAAGGTAAACACTGTAAGTGTGCTTTTACAGCTTTGCTTGAATGACATTGAGCTTCTTTTGCTTTACCTGAGTTCTCCTTTCCTGTCTCTGTGTCTGTTCTTTTATTGTAAGCAAAGACTTGTGAATTTGATGGAATTTAAGGAATTTAAGTTCTTCTCTCTTAGTTTGATGTAGCCACTGTGTTAAGTAATGTTTGTATTCTAGTTAATTACTGTCACTTGCACTTTTAAAAAGCAGTTAGTAGCATTTATAAAGGCAATTTCCTTAATTAGAAATGTTTCAGAAGTTTAGGAGCCTCTATTTAGAAATAATTGTAACTTTTCTCTAGCTGGATTTCTAAAAGCAGGGGGAGGAGGAGGAAATAAGTGAAAGGTGGCTTCTGCTCTTAAATTAGAAAATTGTAGGTTGGATTTTCATGTTTCTAGTTTGTGTCTCTTCAGCACCTAATTCCAAAGAACTTGAATAGAGAGAAGCTGAGTCACCTTGGTGGTCCCTTGCAGGATGAGATGGTCCGGCCTTTTGTTTCTGTTGTATGGGGTCCTTGTATAAAGCATGTGTTGCTAAAAAGTAAACTGAGTAGGCTGGGAAGAGAGGCCTAAATGAAGAGACTGAAGTACTGTTCATTGTCATTAACTGTAATTTGCTGTTTTTCCAATCTGTCAGGTTTGTCATGTAAATATTCCCCTGACTTTTGTCTAGTCTGCCTAGCTTCCTCTGAAGCAGCACTAGTAAGCAATTTTGGCTGCTGTGGTAACTTACTTTATTGTGTGGCTTCATACAAAAGTGAAGCTTATACAGTACATTTGTGTACTCACACTCCCATGGCATTTATGTGTTTGTCCAAAGGTACGTAGCTTTAATCTCCCAAATCTCCTTTTGGACTAGAAAGCATGGAAGCAGCAGAAGAGAGCATCTGCTCCAAGTTTTGCTGTCAGTAGGGTACGGAGTTGGTTTTGAATTTTGATGCCTCCTGCCCATTAAATGTGGTGATGAACGTTAGTTGTGCTTGTGTTGGTTAGTGAAATTACAATTATGTGATGATCTAAGGCTTATGCTATACAGGTTTGGCGCTTTTTTTGTCTGTGTTACTTGAGTGTTGAGAAGAGAGCACATATGAGTAACAGCTTCAGAAGTTTTTGATGTTCAAGTGAAAATCACTTGTTTACTTTTGAGGAGTTTTGAATACAGAGATCTGCAGTTCCATTCATGCGAAATTTTTACCAAATATTTTCCTTTTGCTTTCAGGATTTTTGATAGAAGGTGAAACAAGTTACTGGTATATGTTACAACACTTTCTGTGCAAAATAGAATTTTTTCTCAGTTCAGGTGCTAGTTGCTGAAATATATGACATGCTTTTCCACCTTAGTTTCCCAAAAGGTAAGGCTAATGTGTGTTGGCAGGGGCAATGACTAAGACGACCATCTAGTACTGTGGCCTACTTGACCGATTATGTAGGAGGAACCATGGGTCTCTAAATCCAGTGTGATAGGTGTGTGTGGATGGAGGGGGTTGCATTCCAGAAGTGTCAGTAGCTTCCCATTCTCTGTGCTGAAGGTTTCAAAAGTACTCAACTAGGATGCTAGTGAGGTAGGTATACTCTTCTTTAATGTAAAACAAAACAGAAAAGCTTTTAAAATTAATTGCATAGGCAAAATACAGTGTAAGTGGGTTTTTTATTAACATTTAGTGAAATACTGATAGTACAGTACTGTCTGGGTTCTAAATATATGCAGTGCTAAATAGAAAGTTTTGTACTTTCTGATGTTCTTATACATAGGGTATTCCTCAGATATCAGTCCTGAGCTGACTTAGCCAGTCTTGTTGTGTGCCTGCTTGCTCTCAGTGCCCAGGGGACTGAGTTATGGTGGGGAAGGAGCTTTGGGGCTGCTGTGGGCTCTGCCTGTAAACTGCTATTCCTCCCCACATCAGCCAAGCTCTGAAATGAGACTGTGAAGAAGAGATGTCTGTCTGCATTTCCTGGGACAGAAGAGGGATGAAAGGGTAGTGTTGGACTAGGGAGAAGGTCCAGTATGTCAAGAGCTATATGAAAGGAGGGTATAGCCAGGTGGATATTGGTCTGTTCTTGGCAACAAGTGACAGGACCAGAAGAAATGGCCTCAAGTTGCACCTCAGGTTGTACGTTTAGATTGGATATTAGGAAATGCCTGTTCCGCAAAACAGTTGTGCAGCCCTGGAACAGGCTGCCCATGGCAGTGGTGGAGTCATCATCCCTGCAGGGGTTTATAAGATGTGGGAATGTGGCACTTGGAAAGGTGGTTCAGTGATGGGCATGGCAGTGCTGAGGCAACTGCTGGACTTGGTGATCTTAAAGGTCTTTGCTAACCTAACATTTCTATGATTCTAAGATGTTTTGTAATGAGACAAAGGTGCTAGTGCTGCCCTGGTCACCTTCTATAGTGAAAACAATTTGCAGGAGTAAGGGAGATTATATTAGCTGAGGAACTGGCTGAGCAAGTAGGAGGAAAGAGGCATCCTCAGAAAATATGTAAAACCTTTGTTTAAAGACTTTTTGAATGTTGTGATAGTTGGCAGCCTGTGATGCTTTCTTTTTTGTTCCTGATACTGTGGAAGATGTTAGGAGATTATCCATCGATAATTCCAAAGAAAATACTGTTTTACTGGTTTGTAGAGTGTGCTTTCAAAGACATTTCTCCAATGCTGCCATTTTTTTGAAGGAACTAACGTCACTTACAGTAACTAGGGCAAGTGCTTTGGAATGAACTCCCAAATAATAGCTATGTTTATGTTGAGCTTGAAACTTGTATGTTATTTTTAAAATAAAACCAAATATGAAAACTGTAATTTTCAAATTTTCAGTATGTAGACAAATGTAACTGTAATAATTCTTGCATAGTCCCTAAGGATATTAGTGCTTGGTTCTGAATTTTCAAGAATCTTATTTGTAAATTAAATATTTTGAATCAATTGTATTTAATAGTATCTGAGTGAAACTCAATATGCCTGTGTGTAAATCATAGAAATAATGCTTTGCTTTGCCTGTATATCATTGACAGTAAAGAAAAAGTCTTCAAACTGATGATTAAATCATTTGGATCAGTCTGAAGAGACTGAAATGTTTAGTATGTGATTTTTTGTTTGATCACTGTAATCTGATTTCAGAGATCAGCAGATGGATCAAGTCCGGAAGATGGAGATGGTAAGAGATTTTACTGTAAGATGAAAAGCCTGGAGTTTGTGTCTCGCTGGGATGTTGTGTGTTTTCTCTAACTGCTTTTTTCTACAGAGTCTGATCGAGAGGATGGAAGCTACTGTCCACCTGTAAAACGTGAGAGAACTTCATCCTTAACTCAGTTCCCTCCTCAGTCAGGTAAATGTTGCTATGATATTATATATGAGGGGTGGGTTTCCTTCTTAGACCTTTTCTTTTTCCAGTCATGTCAGCAGTCTTATTGCTGTCTGCTGTGCTTTGGCTTAAGACCACAGCAACCATGTACTGTGTATTTTTCTATGGTCCCTGTTCGTAAATTTGGTGAAGCCCAAAGAAATTGATAGATAAATATTCTCTATCTGTATGTTTCCATGTATTTGTATTTTCAGCTTTTAATCTTGTGCTGTTAAGAATTAATCAGAAATCTTTGATTTGTTGTGATTAGATTGCTTCTTAATAAATTTCTATTTCTTAGTTACTCTGCTGCCAGAGAGATGTTGCAAGTCTTAGCTTGTGCTTGTTCTAGTCCTTTTCCCCCATCCCTTTAAAAATGGATTTAGTGCGTCTCTGAGAAACCTGGCAGATGCAAGAGAGAACGATCACAGCCTTTGTGTCTTCACAGTCCGGGCAGTGAAATCACTGGGGTTAAATTTGTGCAGTTCATGTGCAAAAGAGTGGTCATAGTTGATATTTGTTCACCCACAGGAACAGTCTCTGGGATTTGTGCCTTCTCTACAGATGATATGAAGGCTTGGTTGAGGATTATTTTTGTTAAAATATGTCAGTGTTTGAGTCAGATTTGGCGACTTTGATACTTTATTTCCACCATCTTAGTTGAAATAAAGGAGATGAGAAAAACATCAAAAGGAGAGAACAGTAAAAAATATTCCTCTCACATGCAACGCATTCAGGAGATGTGACTAAAAGGTGAAAGTCTAGTTATTTTGCCTTTAATTTTAAAGAAGTGACTATGAAATTTAAAATGTAGTTGCTGATATGTTATGGGCACAGTATCCTCATTTCTTGCATCAATGCTAGTCAGGGGAAGCATCCCTTCTTTAAGATCCCAGTTTTTTGGTGTGCAGCTCAGTGGGTCTCCAGGTGTGTTCTTGTTAATTGAGTGGCCCATGTCGCTGCTGCCTGCTTGCCAACCACTGTTAGTAAAGGAATTGTCTGCACAAAAATAACAAATAAGGGGGCTTAGTCTATAGATTTGCTGTTAGAATAACATTATGTGTATAGCATATTGGGAGCTTCCTTATTGGGTGGACCTTGTACTCCCAGATTCCCTGTAATCACTAACACTTCCATTCTGCAAAGTCTTATGAGATTACAATCTCTATGCTAATATTTGTTAACAAGGAAAACAATTTATTAAGCTCTTTCATGGTTAAGTACTGGATGTTTGAGGAGTCCAGCATGCTTTCTCAAGCATCTGCTTAGCTAATGTATTCTGACTGGATTTGGGCATTTATTCCCTGACTCACTTATTCTTTTCTGATGTGTGTTGTTGTCAAGAAGTGACAACTTGTGTGGGAATTGCAACTTCCATAAAGACCTCTTTGAATATGGTTGACATTATTTGATTACTTTGATTTCCAGGGTATCTTTCACTTTCCCAATTTGTTAATTTTTTGTGGGGTTATGTTTCTCTCAAGAGTACAGAAGTTTTACGTGTATGGATCATGTGTCATGTTTGCGCTTAACACAGACAATAAAAAGAAGATGGAATTGAAAGGAGCAAATATGAAAAAAATCTAAAAATTAGTATCATTGATGATGTTGTATCATTTAATACAACAGTGTTAAGAGATTTTCTTCCTTTTTTTTTCAACATATGTAAGCTTCTTCCACAGCCTTTTAGAAGCTAAAAGAACTGATAGATAGTATTATACTTTGCCTCATGTAAGATGATCTGTTGGTGACAAAAACTCTAACCTACTATTATTGTTTTGTAACTCTTAATGCAACTGTCTCCTCTGATGGTCTGTTTCATAAACTGGATTGTGTTTCTTTGTATAACACCTGAAGTACTTGGAACTGCTGAACCGAACCTCAACCCAACTCCCTGTTGCTTACTTCTCTAGGTCCCAGCAAAGGGTGAAAAAAAACCACTGTTGTTTGCCTGTTCCTTTCAAACTTTTTTTCCCTTTTGTTAACTGCTATGCTGCCGAAGTGACATTTGCCAGTACTCTGTACTCTTCTGTTTCCGTAGGAAGTTTGTCTTTGCAGGGCAATTTAAACTTAAGTGACCTGGCTCTTAGTGCAGACTGTGCCATCCCTCAGAGTCTAGATGTTTGGTCCTACCCTTTAGCAGGCATTATCCGCCTTTCTTCCCTCTCTGTAGGAGCCTTTTGAAATGTTATACCTATTTTGTAATGCTATTATACATTCTAGCATCACTTCTAATTCCTAGTTCAGATACAATTCAAATTGGGAATCCTGTATTTATCTTCCCTTTATAATAAATGAAGTTTGTTCTTTCTCTCTTTATGAAGAAACTAGGGGGATTTAAGGACAATGACTTGTTTGCTGCTTTGACTTAAATACTGTTTTAGTTTAGAAGAAACAAAAATAGAACAAACTATTAGAAAAATAATTTTCCATTTGAAGCTGCAATACATTTGAGAACAGGTTTATAATTAAAAACAACATACTTAACTTCCCTTAATTTTTTATTTTTCCTTGATTGCAGTAACAAAAAACAATGTCTTTATGCCATCAAGTTTCTGTGAACCCTCTACAGGCAATTCTGACTCAGAACCAGGTGAGCTTTCTTATTTTCCTGCTTTTTGCTCAAACTGCTGTCAATTTGTCATGATCCAAAGCACTCTGACACTTCAGAAGTAAGATCTAGTCTGTGAGATTGGAAGTGGTGATGGCTCTGATCTTGGAGCTGCTCACTTCATTGTTTGACTTCATCCTTGCTGGAGGTAATTAATAAATCGCAAAATTGTTAAATCCTTTGGGAGTGATGGTAAAAGGCTGCAATATGAGCCTTCCCTCAGCCTCAGAATAAAACATCCAGGAAATCTTAATTTATCTACTTTGGAATACTATTCTTTTATACTGGAAAGCAAAACAACCGTAATCTGTTGTCATAATGATATTCAGCCATGACCTGTGAGGCCTGTGTTGACAGAACTGCTAATTTTGTTAGTGGGATTGTAAGGTGCGGGGTTGTCTTATTCTGAGCACAGGCATTATGCTCCTAAAAGGAAAAAGTGTTCTTTGTAAATTCTTAAGAATGCAATTTTTAATAGCTGTGGATTTATGATTTTTTTGAAATTTTTATGTTATCTAAAAGCCCTAACTGTAGTGAGTGCAAACAAAGGAATTTCTTTTACCTTCATACTATATAAGCATGTAGTAAAAGCTAATGGAATTACAATAAACAATTAAGTTTAACTTAATTTATGATAATTAGCAGTTGGGTGCTTGTTAGCACCCGTTATATTCAGTCATGCTTCTAATTTTCCTTTCTTCTGTTTGATTCTCACCTAAACCCTCTATTAACTCCGTTAAGTCCTTTGCAGAAGGAGCTCTGTGATTCTTGTGAATACGGTCTTTTTCCTGTTCTCTTGAAAAAAAATTTTGAATTTTTTGCTTGCAACAGCTTGTGTTTGTCTGTACTGTGTATTTGCTGTGACGATCACTGGAAATTCAGATTTCTTTGGGAAGAAGTGAATTTGTTCTTTGAAAATCTCCTAATGACTTTGGATATTTATAGAACTTGTGGATTGTTACAGTGGGGAAAACATAAGGAACTTTATTACTGAACAGATGTTTGCAGTATATGTATTACACCTTTGTCCTTGTAATTTTGTATTTTGCTTCCAGAGGAAAAGAGCTGTGGATTTCGGCTGAAGCCACCAATACTTATCCATGGTCAGGCACCTAGTGCAGGTGAGTTCACTGTTTTCTGCAAGAGTATGGAGAAACCAATTCAAGTGTTTTACTTAGTAGTTTTCTCAATCTACTACTCTCACTGGACGGTGGCAATACCTGTGTGTCTGCAGAAAAAAAATCATGTTTTCTCCAGAGTGGTTATGCCCATATGCACTATGTGTGTGGACAAATCCATGTTTTGCACTGGATTAGCTATGCATGTCTGAAGTGTATCTCCCAGCTATTTCTGCTTAGCATGCTTTTATTCCATGCTTGGAGTAGTCCTGAGGTCTGAGAACTCAATTCCTTTTGTAGCAAACTGGATCAGAAGGGTGCTCCAAGAGTGCCTTAAGCAAGTTCCAGCCATTATTGCATGCTCAGTCTGGGACCAGGTCAGGGCAGTCTGAAGTGTCAGTCACTCCCTGGCTTTTGGCATCAGCATAGGTGGTGGGTCCCTGATCGTGCCTGTTCTGTGCTGCAGGTTGGCTATGACTGAGTTTCCTGTTTACTGATGTAGACCAGCCACTATGGGAAAGACATTAATATTACAGCTCCTCAGGAGTTTGAGGGGCAAAAAACCCTAGAACTATTTAGGTAATGGAAGTTATTCTTTATGGATATGGAAACTTTATTTCACTTGCAGAAAAAATTACAAATTTAAGAAGGAAACAAACTTTTTTGAGCTGACCTGTGAATGTTTGAACTTAGGCTAGTTACTATATTCTGGTGTTGTGATGTCTTTTGAATATGGGTAACCTGAAATGGAAATAGCTGCTATGAGTGAGTTCTGTTGCAGTTTTTTATTGGATCCAGAGTTCATCCTGACTTATGTTTAGTGAAGACAACTGAACCTTCTGGGATTGCCATAACCTTCTAGAGTTGATGTCGTGATGTTTGGGATTTTTTTTATTAGGCTGCTTAAGGTCAGTTGGCTTTTTGAATCATAGCAGAATTAGAGTTGTAGTGCTGTGCATCTTGCTATATCAAACCAAAGAGGCCACGTTAATTCAAAAAGCCAGAAAGCATTTAAATGGCACAGCTCTTACACTACCAATACATTTGATTGTATGAAGAAAAAATGTAAAATCTTTTACCAGTATCTGGAAATTACTTCATTAGTATGATAAGAGTTTGAATAAAATGCCAGTGCATAAATAGGATTAATGGTGTACTGTTCATTTCTCTTACATTTTAGCTTTTATATCTGAGTCAGCAGTAAACTCTCCTCCTGTACTTTCCTGGATAAAGTAGAGAATATATTTTAAAATGTCTTTTAAGGCTAGGAAGTAGCCTTCTCTATTTGGGGCTAATTCTATTTTGAGGCTGAGTGAAGGGTGGAAAAGAAGAGAGTGGAAGCTTTATTGATACCTGTTTTTTCATTGTATGTTCTGTTGGAAGCAGTTACAGAGAAGATTAGATGAAGCTGAACTTTTCAACTTTAAAGCTTTATAGCTCTTGAATAAACTTTGCACTTTCAGGTCTTCCTAGCCAGAAACCGAAGGAACAGCAGCGAAGTGTGCTTCGTCCAGCAGTATTACAGGCACCACAGCCAAAAGCTTTCTCACAGATGGGTAAATAATGCTTTTCCTTTCTAGAATACAGTGGAGAGAGAACAAAAATACTCAATCTGTTTAGTGTAATGGTTTGGTTTTACTCAACCTCCCCCTAGTTTTTCTAGGTTTCTGCTTTCAGAAGAGAAACATCTTAAATGTTAAGTGTGTCTGTTCATAAGGGATAACACAGTGGAACTTTCAGGTCTTGTGTAGGACGACTGTCTGATGTTGCTAGGCCTCTTAACTTTCGTGTAGGCCATGCTTGGATTTTGGAATCAAATGATTTCTGAGGGCGTGGACTAGCAATCTCAAATGACAGCATTGACTGTGGTGTAATAAACTATCACTGATAACTGATCAGCAGTAAAGTGCCTAAATCGCTGTGAGGTGCCTCTGGGCTTGGGGACCATTTTGGAGTTGGACTTTGAGATAAAATTTTAATTCTGAATATAGAATTTTAATTCTAAAGTTTTATCATTCATGTAATGCTTATTGTATTGCTACAGAATTTGATAGAGCTGATTGAAATAGGCATGATTAAAGACTAGAAGTTAAAGCAGAAAAACTGAAGTGTTCATGTCTCTTAAACCCTATGTTTCCCCAGCCTGATGCCATTTGAACAAAAAAAAGAGTAACTTTAGTTAATGCTGAATCTGGCATAGAACCAAACATTTCTTGATGTGCCTGCTGGCACAGATTGAACTCTACAGAGAACTTAATATCGGGGTACAGATTTTCAGTGCAAGTTCAGTATGTGAACAGGTAGATCAATCTGAAGAGGAACCCTCTTCAGAACAGTATTGGATTGGAGCAGAATGATAGTTTGAAGTTGTATATATTGAAGCCCTTGCAGCATTTGATTGATTAAATGACTTTTTTTGCTGACTTGTTTTTCTGCATTTGGAATTTTGATTCTGATGAAAACTGCTGAATGGTGGTCTTTATGCCTTTTGCAAGATACTGTAGGAACTCTCTAGTTTGCATTGCAATGTTTCATGGATTTAAACCAAAAAACTGCATACAATTTGCATTCAAAAACTTTTAGGATAGTGTAAATATCTAGAGAACTTAGGTAATTTTCTCTTTCCTTACTGCAGTTCTCAGCAGTGGCACTAATGGTGTAAATATCCTGCCAGATTCTGCAGCCACATCAGAATTACCAAGTGACGCAACACTGAAAAGTTCTGACTCTGAAGAGAAGGTGAGTTGGAGAAGGAGACTCAAGGTGACAGACTTAAATATTCTCTGAACAGAGTAAAAACCCAACATCAGGAAATGAATTCCCTATGGGAAATGAAGAGTGCAGGTAATGAGAGTCTGAAAAGCTGCACACAGAGCAAAAGACTAAGTGCATCAAAAATTGTTTGTCATCTTGAAAGAAAAGTAATGAAATATTTCCTTCCAGTTCTGTGCAGTGTGTCCAGTCCTGTCCTTCCCTGCATGTTTCGACCTAACTACTGACATCTGAAGACCCTAACTGATAGCACATTTGGGGAGGATATTTGGAGATTTTGAGTGTGTAGCGTTTTTGATAGCTTCATTAGGCAGTTGGTTGCTTTTTGATGCCACATTGAGCATAGAAATAGTATTATTTAATGCAAGAGAATGGAACAATTTACTTGAAATTCAAGTCTCAATATATCCAAGCAGAAACACTTGCAGTATGAATGGCTTTTTAAGGTTTAGTGAAACACTAATTTCTGTAACTGAGTAATGATAAGTAAATTCCATGCGTGAACTAGTATGAAAACTTTGTGGGACATATTGTTACTGCTGTATTACTGTCATTAGGGAGAGCCTTTGCATGTTTTTGACATCCAACAGTGCTCTTAACATTTTTAATCAACTGACTTGGCAGAAAGTTTTCTGATAGAAGAAAGCTCTTAAATCTGGATGTTAAGGATTTCTGAAGGCTCAGTATTAAATGGTATAAAGCTTCATAAATGAATTGCAACTTCACCAAGGAACATGGCTCTATATTCTTTGTTACCTTGGCATTTGTAGTCAGCTTTGTCTGCCTGAAGCTTTCTAGCACAGCTAGAAGTAATTTGAGTTCATGCAGTAGTTGTGTTAAATGCTGGAGTCTGCAGAATATTAGATTGCTTGATAAGAGTGAGAGATTACTTCTGGAATTGTTTCATATTGGTAATTGTATGTGCAGATCTGTGGCATAGATTTGGGTACCACAGAGAAAAGGCTTCTTTATGAGGGCAAGTATGTGGTATTTTACAGTATTATGTGAGCATGGTCTGCCTTGGAGCAGATATGAGTCATGGTCTTATTTTACTGGCAGAAAATGTTTTTCTCTGATGTCTCTGTCTTGTGCTTATACATGGTAGCAGAGTGGAAATATTCTCAGTCTGATTGTTGGCCTACTGAGAAGCTGTGTGGCAACCCGTACCTATGAGGTCTCTGTCTTCAAAATCCATAGAAAACTCCAGGAATCTTAAGCAACATAGACCTTAAATGGGTACAAGCTGCAGCCTTTGATCCAACCTCCCTCAACTGGTAGGACAGTCTGGTGGCTGAAAGTCATCAGATGTGCAGGGAAGCTTGATAGGCAGCTGGTCAAGCCCACCAAGCAGCCCTCAACCTTTTTGGTAGCCCAGGGACATGCTAATCCTTATGCAGAAGGAGGAGAGCCTGTTAAGCAGATTCTAGGCTAATGATTTTTACTTTTGTTTACCCCAACTATCATTCAGTGGTGGAGGGCTGCTCCCAGTGGTCAACACAGGCTCATTTCTGACTGCCAGCAGAAAAAGAATGTCTTTGAAATGCCAGAATTAGAATCTGAAGGCAAATGATGTAGCTAGGTTATGCAAAGGTTATGTCCATCAAAAATAAAATGTGATTTGCGAAACTCTAGGACCTAGTCTAGTGTTGTCTTCCTACTGCCTTCTTTGCCTAATGTTATATATACAGGAAGTACCATGGCTGGCACCTGGAGGCAGCAACACCCTGCTTGAGAAACTAGCAAGAGAAGATCTATGTGCAGTGAAGAGTTCTGTAACCTCACTGGAATCATGGATACAGGAGGTTCGCTTGGACAGCTGGAGTACTGCATTAAATACATATAGGCTTGTTAGGAAATAAAGCAGGAAAGACAGGGATGGGTTTCACTATGCTCATAGAAGCTGCTTGAATGCAGAGGCTTGTTTTGGGGAAGGCACTGAGTTGGTTAAGGCTTTATAGGTTAAGATCAGAGGTGAAGCCAACAAGAGGAAGATTAAAGTGAACCTTCACTAGAGTTGGACTGATCAAGTGGAGAAAGTAACTAAAGCCCTCAGAGAACTAGAAGCTTCACAATTCTAGACCTTGGTTCTAAAGGAGAACTTTAAGTACTTCGATACCTGGAAATAGAAACATGTCCTGGTAGAAACACTCCTGGAGATTTTAGGACTAAGTTAGTCTTTGCACATGCTGAGCAAATTGAGCAGGGAGGTAGTCAGCTGGACCTGGTATTCACAGCAAAGAACTGGTTAGAAATACAAAGGTTGGGAGTAGCTGTGATTGCAGCAGCTATGAGGTGGAGTTTGAGATCATCAGGGAACTGGGGAAGATAAGCAGCAGAACGAAGATCCAAACTTGAGGAGAGGAGACTTCAGCTTGAGTTGTTTGGTAGGATTCTGAAGGACTGAAGGGCTCATGAGAGCTTGTTATCTTCATAGACAACCACCTCAGAGAATGAATAGTTTATCCTAAAGTGCATGAGATGGTGCAAGTGTGGCAGGCCAACACAGATGAGCTGAGCTCCTGAAATACAGAAAGGGAATGCATAGATAACTTGTGAAAGCAGTCAGGGTACCCAAGAAGTATACAAAAGGATGGCCTGGATGTGCAAGAGAACTGGGGACACCAAAGTTTAGCTGAAGTTGGAAATGACCAGTGATGAAAGGGCTGCAAATAAGGCATGGTGTTGACAGCAAAGGCAAGATGAAGGAGAATTGTAGTCCTGCTTCAAAATGTTGAAGGAAGTCAACGCCTTTGTCTTTATTTCTACTGAAGAGGCCTGCTGTCAGGTCTACCAAAACCCTTTTTATAGGGGAAGTTTGAGGGGCTGAATTATTACAGTAAATTTGCTTAAGTATTGTTTTAGACAGTTTGACACATACAAGTATATGGGACCAGACAGGATGTATCCATGTGTGCTGGGGGAGAACTGTGGTTTAACCCCAGCTGGCAGCTAAGTAGCATGGAGCTGCTTGCCTGCTTCCTTCACCCAGAGGGATGGGGAGAAGATTCAGAAAAAAAAGTAAAACTAGTGGATTGAGATAAGAACAGTTTAATAATTGAAACAGAGTAAAGTGTAATAATATTTGCAATGAAAACGGGAGAGAGATAGAAATAAAGCCCAAGTAAAACAAATGATGCCCAATAGAGTTGTTCTCCACCCTCTGACCTGTGCCCAGCCCATCCCCCAGCAGTGATTGGCCCCTCCTGGTCAGCTCCCCCAGTTCATACACTAGGCAGGACATTCTATGCCATGGAATATCCCTCTGGCCAGTTCGGGTCACCTGTCCCAGCTGTGCTCCACCCCCAACTTCTTGTGCAGCTCCTCACTGGCAGAGCATGAGACACTGAAATATCTTTGACTTGGGGTGAGCACAACTGAGCAACATCCAAAACATCAATGTGTTAACTGTATTCTCTTTCTGAATCAAAAATAGAGCATTGTACCAGCCACTGAGAAGAAAATGAACTCAAAACAGTGTTGTTAGTGTAAGACCACTGCCTGTTCTCAGAATGTTGTGGTACTCCGGAAGGTCCCTGTTAAGAAAATCTGATACACACTGTTAAGAAGGGTCAGAAAGGGGTTCCAGGAAAGTAGAGATCGCTCAGCCCCTTGCTCTAACTTTGTGGTGAAGTAGTCGTAGGATATGCAGCACCTTAAAGGGATTGTGATTGTCCAGTATGGATAAAGCTGAGACCTGATGGGTTTTTGACCCTCTGAGATGATTGGCTGTGTAGAGAGCAATACTTGTTGATTTTTGACTTTAGTAGGCAGTGTCTTCGGGTGGTCTGAAGTGTAATCATAGCCAAATTGGAGAGGAGTGTATTGGTTGAGTGAATTTAAAGTGGGTGAAAAACTGGCTGAACCAATGAGCTTTGAGGGTAGCAACCAGTGGCTGGATGTCTGACAGGTGTCAGCCACTAGAAGCACTCCTTAGGACTGTTCAACATTTATACGAATAATCTGGCAAGGTGAAATGAATCTTGTTAGGTTTGTGCATGCCAATACATTGTGTTAAGGGGGAAATGGTCAGTCAGTATGTTGGAAGACAGGGGCTCTTCAGCAGCATCTCAGCAGGCTGGAGAAATGAGCCAAGGGAAAGGAGCTGATGGTCAACAAATGCAAAATTTTGTACGTGTGATGAGACAACCCATGTGTCACAAGGACTGAAGAAGGACTGGCTAGAAAGCAACTGTGTAGAGAAAGTCTTGGGAATTCTGATATTGCACGAAGAGTGTTGAAACAAATTCTCTTGTACAGAATTTTAGCAGGTCTATAGCTGATGGTATTACTGGTAGGGGTGACAGTTACTATGGAGAAAGAGAAAGAAAAGGGAAAACCTCATATTTGCTGGCTGTGAAGGCTAGTAACAGGGGTTCCCTGCATAGTCAACTTGCCCCTGGGTGTCCTCTTGAGTGGAGCAGGTGGTGCCTCCTAATACTCTTCTATAGTAATTATATAGTTTTCATTAGAATATGCACAGACTTCTTACTCTTTTGGGTTTTCTGCTTATGATGGTGTGGATGCTGATGGATGTGTGCTTTGCTGAGGGGCAGCTGCTGTGCATAGGTCACTTGTGAGGCTTTGTGTGTGCATAATGGTGAGTATTCCTATGGGTATCAAAACCTACAGGGTAGGAAATTGGGAGAAAAGAGAGTGGGGGTGATTCCCATACTGGTTGCAATTGCTTTTCAACACCACTTCAAGGGTTTGCAGGTGCAAGGCCCTGAGTATAATGAAATGAGAACTATAGTATGGGAATAATCAGAGAAGGTGCTGCCCCAGCGGCTGCAGGGAGAGGTCATGGAACTGCCTGAGGAAAGCAGGTGGCAGAGGTCCTTACATGTTCAGGAACCTTCAGATGCTGTGTGCAGCAGTCACAAACAATAGGTTGAACATGAATAAGCAGTGTGCACCCTTTTATTGATTAAGAGAACCTACTGGGCTGCTTTACTAAGTCTGTGTAGCCATTAAGTTCAGAAAAGTAATTCCCTTTTCTTGCCACTGGTGGGGTGGCATGAAGAGTGCCATGTGTAGTTTGGGACTTCATAGTACATAGAAGACACTTAAAAATCACCAAGGGGACAGGTGGCTGGAGCACAGGCTGTGTAGTGAGTGAAAAAGCTGAATATGTTTTGCTTGGACTAGGGCAGGGATTGGATCGTTCTCCTCAGCTGTCAGGTGGTGGGCTGTGGCAAGATCAAATGAAATTTGGAAGTGTCTACCAAACAAATGAGAAGCTGCAGGTGTGGTGAAGGGGGATTCCAGATGGGTATCGTATTTAATGTGGTTGAACGTGGAACAAGGCTACCAAAATATAAAACTGCTATCTGGATTTTTTGAAACTTGACTGTACAAGATCTCAAGTAGCTTAGCATAAGTTTGAAGTTGATGTTGCTTGGAACATCATTTGGACTAAATCATTGTTAGAAATTCCTTTGAATCTTAACTATTCTGTGATTCACTAAGAAAAAACACTCTAAACAACCGGGACATTATTTTAAATCCAAAACTTGTAGCTCTGGAGATGTTACTTGCTTATCATTGTAAAGGAGTGTGTGACTCACCTTGTCATAATGTGTTTTTATTTAAAGAAACTCAATTACCTAGTCTACATTTTTCCATTTCTTTAGGCAGGAGAATGTCAGAAAAAGAAGTCCAACAATACTTCAGATGATGACAGCTGTGAGAAGGCTGAACTAAATGCACAGCAAGCATTTGTATTTGGGCAAAACTTAAGAGACAGAGTTAAGGTAAACACATGCTGTTCTCTTGGCTAAGTTTATGAAGTACTTTGAAGCTACTAAATGACAAGTTTAAAACCTCCATTTGTATGCATAAAATTAAAAGGAGTGAACATAGTTGAGTTACCTGTTTCATAAAACTAGTCTTACAGATATTTTCTTAAATGAATTAATTCTGTTAAGTAGCATAAAAATCTTTTTCAAAAATAAATGCATCTACTGCAGTCATAAGTAACACCTAAAGCTCAGTGCAATGTAGTGTTTTCTTTTACCTTTTGAGTCAGAATTAAGTTGAAATGCGGTCTTGAGATGCTCCCATGCAACCAAGAGTTCACAAAAACGGTGAGAAAAGTAAAACAGGGCAGCCTGGGCTCAAACCTGTGCATGGAGTAACTGAGTTGGATTGTTATTACCTCCTGTCGAAGGCAGATTTGCACAGGTTTCCTAGCATAATAAAAGAAAGTGCAATACTGGGACATAGGCTTACATTGTTTTATTGTAGAAAACATTTCTAGATGGAACTTTGTCTTTAGAAAGGAGGAGTTGAAAAATTTGTCGTCAATAATTAAAACTGTCAATGTATATTTGTTCTTTTTCTAGCTAGGAGATGAAGGCAATGAAACTGCTGATGTGCAGAATTCTGGCCTTCCTACATCAGATATACCTTCTGTGACTAACTATTTTCTACAGTACATCAGTTCCAGGTGAGGCCACAGGAAAACCTATGGGACAGTTCTCTTGATTAAAAATTCTTTGTGATTCTGCTTTTTCTTGAATGCAGGGTTTAGACTGGGTCAGTGGGAACCCAGGCTTCTGAAGAATGTGATGACAGTCTTCAGGTCTGGGGCAATTCTCAAGCATCTGGTCAAGGGAGATGCTTTTGATACTGTTTACATGACCCCATCCTCACCAAAGCCTCTTCAGGAAACTAACAAGCATAAGATGAGAGAAGTCTTCTCATGATTAGAAAGAAACAGTAGTGAAATAAATTTGGGCTACCACTAGAATCTTGTAGAGATCTGTACTGTATTTGTGTTGTTCAGTATGTTTCATATATGATATTGATAAATGGAAGAATAATTTTTAAAAATTATTTTTTCATGATAGTAAGCTTTTCAGAGCAATGTAGAGGGCCTGTATAAATAAGCAGGAGCCTAACTGTGGGAATTCTTTGAGAAAATTTCTGATCAGGCAATAGTATCACAAGAAATGCAGTGTGGGCATAGGTAAAGTGAGGCAGCTAGTTAAAAACTGCAAATTCTGTCTGTGCAGTGATGAGCTCTGAACTCACAGCCTTCACTTGAAGCTCAAGTAGCGATACAGCTCTGAAAATGCTAGCTTAGTAGTGGTCAAACATAGCAAGTAATATACAGAAAGAGTAGAAAATAGAAAGGTATATCTTACTACATAGAGCTCTGAATTCAGGTAATAACTGGAAAACCATGAGGGGAGATCCTACCAAGAGTGATGGAGTAGAGCAACATCTCTGTTCCTGGAGCAAGCTGAAATTCAGATTGTCTGAGGCCATGAAATAATCGTAGGAAGAGCATGTTTGCTTTGTCCCTGTATTCTGTGTTTTTAAGACCTCTTGGTCACCATGAAGTGGGCAGTAGGCAGTTTTGGAGTAAATGAACTTTTGATGCTGAACTTTTCAGATGATGCACTGGAGAGGTATGGAACACCTTTACCTCTGGATGCTAGGTCAATGCCTTTCCAAGAGACACAGATATTTGTAATCAGATCTGGCAGACAATAACTACTAATATGTGGGCTTCAAATACTAGAATGTTTTTTCAACTCATATGACATCCACTGTCATATTTCATTTGAGTCTTCAGTTTGGGAGGATTTAATCATGATAGGTCAATTGTCAGAAACCTAGATTTGGGCTTGTCTTAGGAAAAAAAAAATAGTGTCTTTAAGAAGAGTTGGCCCTGTTTTTCAGCAAAGCATTATGGTAATCAGTTGGTAAAGGGAAACTCCTCCCTTTGTGTAACACTGTCAGTCATTTAAAAATTATAAATGTATTGGGTAGCATGGCAGATACTGGTAGGTCATATTGAGTTCCCTGTTAGCATTTGGAGCTCAGAACTGTCATATTTAATTCCCTTAGTAGGTAAAGCTGTCTTCCCCTGAGAACCTCCTCTGTTCTATGACTCCTTATTCAGAAGTAGGAACTCTACATGTGCAATTTAAAGGTTTGTTTGGTTTCACTTGAATCATATAGTGACATATGTGCCCCCATTTTCCAAACTTTGTGAAATGCACGTAGGCTTGATTTGAGTGGTCTGTATATTCACTTTGTGAGCATGTTGGTGTCTTAGAAAGGAATGCCTGATGGGAAGGCAGATGAACAGTGACTTGTTAAGTCTTTTGAGTCTGTAAAAGAGTAAAACTGTTGTCCTTCCTAAATGGGATTTAAAATCTGTTAATAAAAATAACAGTGGGAAGAGGATGCTTGTTCTTATAAGGAAGAAGTAAAGTCTGAGATTTCATTGTGAAACTTCTTGAAGTGGCTGTGGTATTGCAGCTAGCCTAATAAAAGGCATTACTTATCCCTGCTACCTTTGCTTCAGTTACTGTATTGTAAGTGCATTTGTTTCAATTCTTTCCCTTTTTGAAAAAATTGACCTAAGAAGGTGTAGTAGTTCAAGTTTGTGCATATAGAATACTGTTTTTAAAAAAGTATGTGATTAAATGGTAAGCACTCACTTAGCATTCAGCATTTGTTTCATACATAATTAGTTATCTAAAGGGAAGGATCTTAGCAGTGACAAAATCATTTGTCATCATTCTGAAAGAATTTTTATTCTGTAAAACCAGTATGTGCTCTTGTTACTAAGTTGAATTGTTATCTATGTTTGTGTCAATCACTGTTTAATTTTTTAAAGCCAGTGGGAATCACTCACTTTGTGAGAAATTTTATTAGTAGAAGATGAGATAACTTTCTGCCTTATAAAACCTGTTTTATTTGTTGGGTTTTTTTCAGTGTAGAGAACACTGCAAACAGTGCAGATGCATCTAGCAACAAGTTTGTTTTTGGGCAGAACATGAGTGAACGAGTCCTAGTGAGTATCCAGTGTGTATGATATGTTGTAATTTTGGAAGTAGCTTGTTATGGACTCTCACTTAGGGATTTTGAGAGCCTTTAATTATACTTGTCACTTGAGTACGTTTTTTTCAGTGGTTTCCCTTGTAGGTAACTTACTACTTTGAGTGCAGTGTGGGGAGTAGGTAACTTACTTGGAGTGCAGCGTGGGGAGTTCATTACAAGCTATTGTCTGCCCAGCAGTGCTCTCCAAGGACTTCCCTGCCAAGCTCTCTGTGTAAGGAGGCTCAGTGCTCTTCCTGTTGTGCATGTGGCTCTTGTGCTCAAGCACAGCTTGTTACTTTAAATGGCTGTTGAAGTATTGGATGATGTTTTGTTTGTCCTTGAAACTGAGAGCAGTTAGGTGACTCCCTTCCAGGGTGGGATTTCAAGTTCAGTACTAAGGCTGCTGCCACAGGACTGAGGTATGATTCAGGAAATGCTGTTTATGACCTAACCTCAGGAATAATTTCTAGTGCCTCACCGTTTCCTATTGTTTTTATTCCTGTGCTGGAACTGAATGGAAACATTTAGTGCTGAGCATTCATACATGTCTAACCACTGAGCAAGGAAGTCAGTCAGCTATGCCATGAGCTGAACTGTAGCTGAAATTGGCTTGTTTTGTTAAACATAGCTTCAAGATAAGGATTAAAATTTGGCTTCAGTTCAAGGGAAAATAATTTGAACTAGTTTTCAGATCGTGCTCCTTCCAGTTCCTTGACTGGGGTAGTAGGATAGTTTTTACTGTGAAAGCATGTTGTCCATGGGATTCTTCTTTTGCCATATGGCTTAGAAACACTTGGGGCTTCCCCCCGTAATTGATCGCTAGTCCTGTTTGGTAAAATTAGTGTATGTTTTCTCTCTTTTGTTTATTTCCTCTTCTTTTTGTGATAGAGTCCACCAAAATCAAATGAAGGTAGTACAGAGAATAATAAGGAGAATGCTGCTACAGAATCTGGGTCTGAATCATCTTCTCAGGAGGCCACACCAGAGAAAGGTGAAAACCAAAGTATTACTTAGGGAATGGTAGTTCATCCTTGTTTAAATTACTGTATTTTTCAATATCCTGTTACTTTTCAAAAATGTAACATTTTTATGTTGCCTTTACTGTCTCCTGTAAACAAAGGTACAGATTGGGTATGGGATGTGCTGGATGTTGTAGATTCTCTAATATGAAGCATGTACTGTCTTTTTCATGGTCATTCTGTGATATTTGGAGGATCTTTGTCAGAATGAAAGTAGAGGCAATTAACAGAACTGGTACTTGGACCTACAGAGTGTAGAAGAAATGTGGCAAATTTTTTTAACAATTCTATTGTATTTCCAGTGATCAAAAGTCTGAATCAAATGCGTATTGCGTTGAGTGGGCACACCATACATTGCCTGAACTCAAAACTGTTTGCTGGATTCTAGACTTATGTGGCTTCAAATTGGCAAGATTTTATGGAAATTCTGGAAACTATGGATTTTCTTCAGCAAACTGCTTGCAAGCCCAAATAAAAGTGGAAAATGAGTTGTACTGTCCATGGGTAGGCACAGCTGTATGACTGGCAGCAGTATCAGTACTGCTGGAGCACATATAGATAATGCAGGTGTCCATGCAAGGGTTTTGAAATATTTTGTGTAGGGACAGAACTTTTTGATAACTTAGCTGTTCTGTCCCTTGTGTACTTGTAAAACAAGTATTGAAAGACAAATTTCTGCTTAAAATTGCAATCTTTTCACATGTTCCATTAAGGTCTGTCTTCCATACTTTTCGAAATTTCTCAAAGTTCTGGTATACTTTTGTGAGATTTTTATAAATCTTTTAAAATTATATGCTAATCATTCTCAGACTCTCAAAATGTTGTTCAGCTAATAATATTTCAGAATCACTGGCAGAGTCTGCAGCAGCCTATACTAAAGCAACAGCAAGGAAGTGTTTATTAGCGAAGGTAGAAGTGATTACTGGGGAGGAAGCTGAAAGTAACGTGTTACAGGTAAGAAACAAATAGAGTGTAGAGAGCTTTGAGTTCTCTGTATCTTTAATGTACTTTTTGTGTTAAAATGCAAACTTTAGATATTTATTATCAGATCCTTACTTATTATCTTGTAATCTATTTTTTCTCAATTTTCTCTTTCTGAATAAATTTTAATGTATAAGCCATCCGGGTGGATCTTAAGCATACTTTTCTGAATCAATAGCATAGAAGCTTCTATCTTGTACAACACAACTATTGGAAAAAAAATTGAAATTAACTAGATATTTTTAAGTTCTTTTAATTGTTGTATTACTGAAGAACTTGGAATGGACTATTTATAGTAGCATTCTAGTTTCTTGCAAAGCAGAAACCATACCACAGAACTCATGAATTTGTCTTGACGTACTTAATTGAATTAGTGATGTTTTAGAAGGATATTCAGTCATGACTTAGTCTCCTGATTGATTGTGATTTATTTAGCATTGTAATTATTCATTAACTTAAATATACTTACAAACTCTAGTATATCCTTAAGAAGAACATGCAGGATTTTCACGTAAAATGAAGTGATATATGTATTTTCTTTTTTTTTTTTTCCTCTTTTTCCTCCAATTATAGTTTGTTTTTTTCTTCAGATATTTTCTCAGCATTTGAACTGTTATTTTTTTAAGGACACTTTCTGTTCTTACAGACATACTGCCTATTGTGACACCAAACAGTTGCACTGTGTCAGTAACTAATGTGCAGCAGTTACACTTGTATTATCTTACGAAATGATAATTTATAATGTTTGTCTTCTTGGCTTTTTACCAGACATGGATGGTCTTTAAATGTCTCTTCTGGTACTTCTGTGTCTATGTAATACGGAAATGTCAATGCCTCACATAATTGAACAAGACACTGAAGAGATGAGGCTCCTGTTTCCCTTAGGAAAACCATCTGCTTTTAGTAGCTGTATATTTAATAGAGGACTGATTTGCATGAATATGTTGTAACCTAACAAACCTCTTGCCAAACTTTTTTTTTTCCTGTGGAATGTAATGCACTAGAATTCCAAATGGAACTTGTATGGACAGAACTATGTTAATGTTGCAGAAACGGAGTATACAGAGCTAGATGTTCTGGGGTGGAGAAAATGAGAAATAGAGGGAATGAAAATGGAAATATCTTCACGTAGCTCATGCACATCCGTAGGAAACTTGAGGGTTGACAGTTTGAGATATGAAACCTCAGCAGTAACAGTGAAGATGGGTTAGAGAAGGGAAGATAGAGTAGACATATTTGTCAGGGAAAAAAATGGAGCTTGTATGGAAGAAGGAGCAATCCTGCTATTTGAAAAGGACACGTTTTGAATTTTCTAAGAACCCTGCAGGGAGGCAGTAGAAATACCTCATTTATTTATGACTTTGTGCAGGTCTGGCTTTACGAATTGATAATGAGCTAATGTGTTTGTTCATCCTTTTTTTCCTTAATGCAGAAGAGATTTTGTTTTGCTTTGCTTTCATTATGCTGGGCCTTTCCAGCAACAAACACCACTTTCAGTAGTGTCATGTGCACCTAAGGCTTTTAAAAGAATTGACTGATTTAAGGTAGTCTCTTATTAAGTTCCCTCTGTGAAAATTTCTCTTACCTGAAAATTGTTCTTGTTGTTTTGATCTTGAACCCAGGTATTCTTTAAAAATGTATAGCTTCTGATAATAAAATCTTTTGAAAACAGACTGTATATTTTGAGGAATTTATTGCAAAAGAGAGGATGACTGCTTGGTTTCCACAACTATAAACAGTTAAAAATTCCAATATGAAAGCTGAATATTTTTTAAACCAATTTTAGGTGACTACGGAATATTATTACTTCAGTCAACCACTATGCTATAGAGATATTTTCTTTTACAGATTCAGTGCAAGCTGTTTGTATTTGATAAAAGCTCTCAGTCTTGGGTGGAAAGAGGTCGAGGACTCCTGAGACTCAATGATATGGCCTCAACGGATGATGGAACATTACAGTCTCGACTGGGTAAGAGGAACCAGGGGAAATGAGATACTGAATGATAGTCATGCTATATTCATAGCATGCTTTCATGACACACAGCAACATCCACTTTAGGTCATGTCTTAGTTACAGCAACTCAGAAGCAGTTTGGACCTTTTCTTTTGCTTCAGTTGATGAGCGTTGCCTCCAGAGTATCTTTCCATGTCCTTCTATTGCAGTAAATGTACCAATTACTTTTTTGCCCCATAAAAGCAACCAGATTATTTGACTAGAAATTTATGGTAACATCATTCAGATCTGGGTCCTTTGAGATGGGTTGCCTGTGGTGGGGGAAGTCTCTTTGAGTAGTGCATGATTGTTCAGACTGACATGAACGTGCATTAGCCTGAGATTATCAGCTCAGATACAACCATTGAACTTTGATGAATTAACATATAAGACTTTGGACTAAATATCTTTTATTTTGACTGATTATCATTAGTAGCCTTGTTGTGGTTTAATCCCAGGCAGCCCCCAAGTTCCACACAGCCACTTGCTCGCTCCCCCACCAGCAGGATCAGGGCCAGATTTGGAAGGGTAGAAGGTGGAAAACTTGTCGGTTGAGATAAAAGACAGTTTAATAGGGAAAGCAAAAGCTGTGCATGTAAGCAAAGCAAAACAAGAAAATTTCACTGCTTTCCATGGGCAGACATGTTAGCTGTGTTAAGGAGAGCAGGGCCCCATTCCATGTAATGGTAAGTTGGGAGGATAAATGCCATCACTCCAAACATCCCCCTGCTTCCTCTTCTTTCCCCCGAGTTTGTACACTGAGCATGTTGTCATATGGTCTGGAATATCCCTTTGGTCAGTTTGGGTCACCTGTCCAGGCTGTGCCTCCTCCCAAACTCCTGTGCACCCCCCAGCCTCCTCCCCAGTGTGGCAGCAGGAAAAGCAGAAAAGACCTTGGCTCTCTGCAAACATTGTTCAGCAATAACAAAAACATCAGTATCTTACCAACTCTGTGTTCAGCACAAATCCGAAACACAGGCCCATATCAGCCACTGGGGAAAAAAGTTAACTCTATTCCAGCCATAAGCCCGCATTCATATTACAGCATAAGCCTACATTCTTCTCATTAAAAAGTTTGACAAAAACCCAAAGGGGCTTTCCCTTGATATTCTTTGCAAAGAGACTGAAACTTTTACACAATAAAAAGCTGTCTTGGCTGTTTTGAGCTTCCTAATGTGTCTTTTTCCACCTAACTGATCTTGTAACTTTGCTGTAGTGATGAGGACTCAGGGGAGTCTCAGGTTAATCTTAAATACCAAGCTCTGGGCTCAGATGCAGATTGATAAAGCCAGTGAAAAGAGTATCCGGATCACCGCCATGGATACAGAGGACCAGGGAGTTAAAGTCTTTCTTATATCAGTGAGTACTGGTTTTTATTTACATCTTAACCTTCCTACTAAAGTTGGTGCTTGCTTAAACTGTAGTTGAGGTAACGTTCCCATTTTTCTTCGCACGCTACACTGTCTTAATATCACCCCTGCCCCAAAGACAAGGGGTTTGGCAAATTTTCTTGTCTGAGAAGCCTTGCTAGTTGTGAAGAAACGCCACATTCATGGCTGTTCTGGAAAGCCAGGTTGTCCAAAGCATTGCCCATGAAGTCATGGAATCTGTTCCACACCTACTGAGACTATGACTATAGTGTTTTGTGAAGATTGTTATTTACTATTAAGGAAAAAGGGCATTATTCCATAGATTTCTATGCAATACTTTAACCAAAACAAGATCTGCTGGAACTTGCAGCACAGGAGTGCTGTCACTGCAGTATGGGAGGATGGATAGGTGCTCACTGAAAGGGAAACACTAAAACTCTGTCAAGAATGATGTGTTCTTGGTTAAGGGTAACACATTTTTATTACAATTTTCTTTTGATACAGAGTATTCAAAGCAGTAACAGGGTAGCGAAAGTAATTTCTGTGCTTGCTAAATGGGGAACAGCAATTCCATTTAGAATTTCTAAAACACTTGGGAGCTCGTGATACAGTCAGCAAGGAAGAAAAGTCGGGGCATACTGTCTGCTAAGAGCACTTACAGATTTGGAGAGGTCTGAACACCTTTTGATTTACACTAATTCTATACAAGATGTTGCAAAAGAATTCATGTTCCTAAGGATCAGACATCAAGAGAACAACGAATAGTCAGCTTCCCCCTGACACTGGGTTTGTAGGACTGGGATCTGGAGTCCCAGAGTAGAACTTAGTGATATGAAATATCTATTGATGAAGAAAAAACATTGAAATGAATGGATAAGTTTTTCTCAGTATTTTTCTAGATTTGAAAGCTTCAGTTAATCTGTCATAAGGTTATTCACCCTTGATTTTAGTTTTGATAAAAAGTATCTTCTTTAGAATTTATTCATTACAACTCATTGCAAGGGAATTTTGCAGATACAGAGGTGACAGATGGGGAGGATAGAAACTATTCTTTTTTTTTTAACAAAAGAATCTGAAAAGTGGGTTTGTTCCCTTACAGTTAACTTGGAGTAATGGTAATAGTAGTTAATATGAGGACTTACTTGACATGGTGAAGATACTTTTGTGGTATTTGAAGGGAGTTCCCTTTTAAATGTCCTTTAAATATTTAGTTTAACAGGCCTAATAATTGATTGTATTGAAGGCATAAAGTGCCCATAACCATTGAGAGTAAGAAAAATATATGGTTGTCACAAATGGTTCCAGCTGAAACAGTGTAAATTAGGAAAAGGTCAGCCTGCCTGACTGTCCATCCAGTTTTCTCATATCTTATATTCAAATTTTATGTCAGTACATCATGAAACAATTAAGTGACTTGATTACAATTAACTACTGTATGAAGTTCAATCATTGACAGACCTGAAAAAAATCTGCAAGATTTTCATGGAGGATCTTTTTAATATAAGCTTTTGGGAGGTGTCATAAAAGCTGTGTGATTTCTGGTTGAAGAAGGTTATATGAAATCAGGTACTACTGGGTATGTTAGCCAGGGGAAGTTGGAGCTGAGCCGAAGAATATACTCTCACCAGCAGAGTTCAGTATGTCTGGTCTCCTGCTCTGTGTACCACAGCCCATTCTGACTGATTGGAAAAACCCTGAAAAAACTGAAACCTACATTGTGAAATTTGACATGACTGTTTTGTATTATATCAGCAGTGTGTTTATTCTGTTGTAATTCCTTACATCTTCTTGTTTCTGAATATTAAAAAATGTAGGCAAGCTCTAAAGATACAGGTCAGTTGTATGCTGCATTGCACCATCGGATCTTGGCCTTGCGGAGTAGAGTGGAACAAGAGCAAGAAGTCAAGAATGTTGCACCTGAGCCGGAGGTAACACAGTCAAATGAGGAAGACAGTGATGATGATGTCATTGCACCTTCAGGATCAGTTGGAAGTGGTAAGAAAGAAAGACAAAAGTGTTTCCTGTTTTCCATGCATTTTTCTGTGTCATTCTTTAAAGCTGTGCTCTCTGCTAGCTTACATGATGGGTGTCGTCCTGGCCTGTTATGTCTCACAGGTTTCTGTGGAGTAGGACTGCTGCATGAATTGCCTTTTTGAATGCAGTTGCTTCTTCTCCAAACTGGTAAAAGACCCCTGTGCTGCATCTCTGAGTTACATGCCATGGATCAGCAGAAGTTTTCTCTGCTTGGTTTAATTTATAGGATTTCTAAATGGACGGTTGTGAGTTTCATTTTTGCCTTCACCATGGCCAAGGGTTGCACATAAAACTTAAAATGCCTTGGGATCAGCAGGCAGGATTCAGAGTGACCTTTTGAGTAGAGAGCTGTTTGGAAAGCAAAAGTTTTACAAAGGGGCATGGAAAGAGTGTAATGATTTTTATTGTACATGAGGAGACCATACTTTATAAAAAGCACTAGTTTGACGAAGGATTCCTTTTGTATTCTTGACTTGGAAGTCATCTGTGCTTTGCTTTCCTGTGCCTTAAAACATTCATCCTTTGACTGAGACCAGTTCTCCATGCCGGTTCACTGCAGGGAAAGAAGGAGGAATGAATATGAAACAAAAGCCATGGGTGATTTGAAGAGGCTGGAAGCTGAGCTTTTAGGCTCTGGGATGCTACTGGGAAGCCCAAACCAGATTAGCAAAGAATGTAAAATTTTACAGTGGACAGATCTTACTCTGGAGAAGAAAGATGTAAGGCAGGGCAGGGGGAATTCTACAGTTCTCATATCTGTCATTGAACACCTGAATCTCTTGTGCTTGGAATGTCTCTTTTTGTATGGCAAGAAACAAAAGATATTTCTTACGACCAAGAATTGCTTTTATTGTTTCAGGTCCTAATGATGAAGGTGATGGGCAGAACGTTGGCAGCACATAGCAGATATGAGCTGATTGGCTTGCAAGGCTGCTATGAACACCCTCTTGCAGGCATCTCTGGATACCCCAGGCCAGCGATTATTTCAGGCAGTGTCGAAGGCTCCAGGACTTAAGAACTGTGTATCCCCGTTCTGTTTGTTTGATTTTTCGGTCTGGATCAGTAGATTCCACACAAAAAAGCAGACTTGGAAACTACCTGAATGTGGTTTGGGCTGTTGAAAGCTCATCATATTGATGAGCAGGAAAAAAAAAACAAAAAAAAAACCACCCACACAAAAAACCCCAACCCCCCCAAAACAGACAAAACACACAAAAAAATCCCAACAAACAAAAAACCCACCAAACCCAACCAACCCCCAACATTTCCCCTCTTCCTTGTAATTGAAATGGCACATTACAGCTTGTCACAGCTTTTCATTGGGACCTTTTGACTGTTTCTTCAGTAGTTCGTGTCTTGCAGGTCTCTGGGATAGAACTTTTCAACATGGTTCCAACTCAGATTTTTCTTTTGTAACCCCTACTCCCCCTTATGCAGGGAAGCCATGTCCTCACCAGTTCCTATGCTCACTGGCTGCCCTTTTGGGTTCCTTTTCTTTTTGGACTGCAGATGGGGCAGGTTATGATTTTCTTTTAATCTCAGTGTAGGTTGTGGACACCATTGTTCCCTGTTAGTGGGTTTGTAAACAAAGAGAAACAAAACATTGTGGCTTACCAGAAAAGCTTTTTTAATGCAGTAATAAGAGACTTTAAAGTGTGCAGGATGTTTTGTGACTTTTTTTTTTTCTTCCCATTTCATTATTATTATTTGGGGATTTATATTGTGGTGATACTTTTTTTAGTTTTTCAATAAGATGCTCTTGTGTGTTGAAAAAGTGAAACTATTGTTTTGTACTGTTCTGTTACTATTTAAGGGAGAGCTAAGCCACTATAAATAATAGATGTTGCATACAATTTTTCTTAAAAAAATTATGTTTCTGTGGCTACAGTAAAGTGTAGGAGGCATACAGGTTACACCTTCAGAAAAGTTGATGAGGAAATAACTGTTACCCCATGGAAGAATAAAATAAGCTCATGTAATGAGCTCTCCCAGCCATTGAATAAATCTATATAATAAAGCAACTCTCATTTAATGGCTTGATTCAACAAGCCATTTAAGCACTTGCCTGACTTTACATGTGAATAATCTTACTGAAGTCAATGCAGCTCTTCATGCTTAAAGTTGGACATTTTTAAATATCTTGCTGAATTAGTGGCCTTAAATAGAAAATACAACTTCTAACCCTTCCTGTCCCTGTTGTGTTTCCTGAAGTCCTGCAGCATGAAGAAAAAGGTAATACTGCCAGCCTTGAGTAGTTTGGGCTAAAGGTTATTGTATTCTGTTCCACCAAAATAAAAGCAAGTATGTGTTTTCCTGTGTGTAATTCTGAAGTACTCCTACTGTAACCATAACTCACCTTTTTTGTGTGTTTTTTAATCTTTTGAGCTTTTTGTGTGAAAGTTGAGTTTTATTTTGTTATTAAAACATACTGTATGTTCTTGTCCAGCAAAGTTGGAATTTGGTAGTCACCAAGAACAGTGACCAGGTCACTTTCACTATAAATTCCCCAAATTGTTCTAGTTCCTTCATGAATAGTTTACTGATAGGTAATTTCTCACTTGCATGCTTATTTTTCTGTAGGTTAAGGAGGTCTGAAATGCACCACTTAAATGCTTCTTCCCCTTTCATTTTCTTTTAATGTAGCATAAATTGAGAATGGAAACTCAGGTTATAGCACAAAAGTAACTTTGAATATTCAAATAGCAAAACAGTCCTTATTGCCTCAATTTTAATGAAGCACACTTTTCACTGTCAATCAAAAACAAGTTTTTCCCCTTTATTTGTTGTTAAGCATCATTGGAGACTGATGCTATTTGGGGCAGGGAGTGCTTTGCTTTTCCTGATAGCCAGTTGAAAGATCAACTTGTATTACTTTTCCAGGAAGTGAAAAGGGCTAATGATTAGCTGTGTCACTGCATCTGTGATTTCTCTGGATTGTATGCTCACACTTTCTTGCATTTTGGTGGATTTTTTTCTCCTTAGAGTTCTGGGTTTTTTTAACAATGCATTGACCTGTTGCTGCACCCTCTACTCCTGCTGTGTTCTAACAGGAGCACAGCACATTCTTCAGTACCCACCAATTATTTCTGCATCACAAGGTCTGTGGGAATTCTGTACTTTCGAGTAAGTGATCTGCATTTTGGATCTGGAGTCTTCTTACATTATTAAGGTGCTCAGATTTGAACTACTCTTTTCAAACACCCTTGCACCATAAAGCTGTTTCTTGTCAGCAGGTTGCTGTTCATAAAGAAAATTAACAAGGTGTCTTGGTGAGCAGGGCCTACTTGTGGGGAAGACAGGTGTTTTTTCCTCATCCCAGACTCCATGGGGTCTATGCTGAGTCTCACTTTGAGGTGTTCTACCTAAAATGCAATTGATGGTGCATGAGAATTTAGAAAAACGAAATAGGCATGCTTGCTTTGATAGGCTTTGGTGGTACACAATCACCTAGAGCATTCTAAAACAATCACCAACTATTTACTGCTTCAGATTTCATTTTAGCTAGAAGCTTTGCATAAATGTTTATAGTGAAGAGGGAAGTGCTACTGTGCAGAATTGGCTGTGGGTTGAGTACTCCCTGTCCAGCAAGATGCAGTTAGGCCAAAGCAAAACCCTGGCTTAATTCTCCCTTTTAAGCTTTAGTAAACCACTGATAGGCAAAAACAGGTAATGCCTGAGTGTCTCAAAAGATATGTATAACACTGTCAACAAAATATAAGTGGAAACTGTATTAAAACCTGTGCCAGCAGGCAAGCAAACAAAACACCCTGAGCCCCACCTTGTGCTTCCTGTCCTGGGCAGTGGCTGTTCGAGGGAGGCGTGGTGCTGGCAACAGGCAGCACTCTTCCCCTTGACCACATTCCTGCTCCATCCTTCCCCTTAGTCTGTTGTTAACTTACAGATGGTGTTGGCAATTCTTGTGTAGCCAGTTCTGGCTGCTCACCCATGTGGGCACAGCCTTTCAGGTTTTCCAGGGGGAAAATGATACTGAAGAGCGTAATAAAGTTGAGCATGTGTGATAATGAGTCAATAGCGTGCCCTGGCAGCCAGGAGGACCAACCATGCCCTGGGTGGCATCAGGCACAGCATTGCCAGCCAGTGAGGGGATTGTCCTCTGCTCTGCACTGGGTGGCCTCCCTGGGAGTACTGTGTGCAGCTTTGGGTACCACAATACAAGGAAGACATTAAGCTTTTAGAGAGTGTCCAAAAGAGGGCTATAAGGATGGTGAAGGGACTGGAGGAGGAGCCTTATGAGGAGTCACTAAGGTCACGTGGTTTGTTTAGCCTGAAGGAGACAGGGGAGACCTCACTGGGATCTTCAACATCCTTATGAGAGGAAGTGAAAGGCAGGTACTGATCTCTTGCATATCATAACCAGTGACAGAACTTGAGGAAATGACTGGCATGGAGTCAGGGTAAGGTTTAGGTTGGATATCAGGGCAAGATTTTTCACCCAGAGGGTGGTTGGGCACTGGAACAGACTCCCCAGGGAAGTGGTGTCAGCACCAAGGCTGGCTGAGTTCAAGAAGCATTTGGACAATGCTCTGTCACATGCAGTGATTGTTGGGGTGTCCTGCATGGGGCTAGGAGTTGGACTTGATCATCCTGATGGGTCACTTCCAACTCAGCATATTCTATGAGCCTATGAAAATGTTGCTAGAGTGGTGGTGTCACTGAAGCCAGAAATAAGCATCTTATCAATAAAATTAAAAACAAGATTACACCCAGAAGAAATGCAAGAATTAAGGTAACAAAATGTGTAATTACATCATCTTTCTGTTATCTGGTTCCCAGTGCATCACGCACTTCTTCAGAGAAGACAAGGCAGGGAATGATCTAAATCTCAGACATCCTTCACTGGAACCAATCTGGGAGGTAACCAGTTAGAAGCCTTCAGGAATAAAACAACCCCTCCAACTTTGGGAACAGGGAGAATCTATTGCAATCACTGAGGTATCAATTTTTGCTTGGGTATTCCTTGGGTATTGCCATTAAATGATTCTTCCTAACGTGTCCCATTCTGCAGTTCAACTGGCCTCTTGCTTTCCCAGTGAGTGTAGAAAATGGTTTATTTCCTTTCTAGAAACATTGCATATTTGAAAATTTTATCATGTTTCCCCATAAGCTTCTCTAGTTTTAGGAAATCCAGTTATGATAATTGCCATAATTTGTCATACAAGATTTCATTAAACTGACTTTTCACTGTGTGCTTTTTCTCCCCTTGTTATTTGGTCTGTCTGTGCACTGATGTGCTTAAATTGAACTCTACCCAGTCCACTGTGTGGGTAGCAGAGAAATTCAGACAGGATGTTACAAAGATATTTTAATTTTCCAAGTATTTTTTTTACTCCTGTTAAATCAGCACAGAGCAACACAGATGTAAGAGAATTGCTGATAAAATCAGTCTTGATTCTTCTCTGCTAGGTGATGGTACAGATTCCTTGTAAAGAAATGCTCACAGATAATTTCTGTAAATAAAAGTCTCATTCAAAGGTTGTATTCACAGGTCCCTTTTGACTACCTCCCTCTCAGGACACACTCCCTTTTGTAAAGATACAAAAGCTGAATTCATCACTGAGAACACTGGTAATGATGATGTGTTCCAGAGACCAGGAGGTGTCATTGAGCCCCCATTGCAGGATCTCTGCTGTTGGTAACATACCTGAGCGTCCATGTGCTGGATGTACACACGGGAAAAGCTTTTTCTGTTGTCATCTGAAAAGCAGCTTGCTGTCTTTTGTTTGTTTAGCAGACAAGATAAATTCCATTCTGGAGAGTTTGGAGCACTGCAGCTCAGATAGGAAATCTGTTCGACAAGGCCCTCTAAAAAGCTCCCCAGAGGGGAGGATGGGGAAGTGTTTTGAATGCAGTTTACTGCTGGATGGTTTTGCCATTTCTACAAATGTTTTGGAGGTAGAAGGAACCTCAGTTATTTGCAGCTTGCAGTAGGATGGCAAGCTCCTTCTCTTTTTAAGGGAACTAATACTCAGCAAACTGGTTTGTCTGCACTTAAGATATTTGGAGCCAAGGTAGATATTTTAAGAGTAGTGCTACAGTAATTGTATGTTGCTTTCCCTAGAACTTGCCTATTTATAGTAAGGTAACTGTTCTCTCATGCTCTAACTGTTCTCTGATCAGTACAGACTGCCTGGGGAGGGTCTTGCAGCCTGAGGGTGGATGTCTGCTGGATAACCCCTAGCAGCAGTGTGCCAGTCCCCAGAGTTAGTTGCAGTCTATCCACAAGGCAAGTGCAGAGCTGCACAAAACTGCGTGCTGAGTCTTGTGCTACAGGCATTGTAGCTGCAGCAAAGGAGGAGAGAGATGAATTTTCAGTTTCTCCTCCCTCGACTGTGGAAGAAGCAATACAAATCTACTGCTTGGGGCTCCAGGCTCAGAAGTGCTTTTAACAGCTGCTTGGAGCCCAGGATGCTGTTTGTTACTTACTGGTGGAGTGCCTTGCTCTGTGCAAGATTTGGTGGCTTCCATATATTTCTATTGGAAAAGGCATTTGCACCATGTGCTGCTCTGGAGGCTGACGGTTTTCTCATCCTGCTGTCTGGAAAGGTTGCACAGCTGTTTGTCATCGTATGCGGTTAGAAAGGATTTTGCAGGAGGGGCAAAGCTGCTCTAAAACCTGGTTTTAATAAACCACGGTGATTGCCTGATGGCATTGGTTCTGTGTCTAACAACAAGGCCCTCTAGCACGCAGAGGAAGCAGTACCAGATCTGAGGGACAGTAGGAGGCCGTCTGCTGTGAATACATCCCCCCCCAGCTCCTTTGGGAACGGAGGTGCTTTGCCTGCTGTGCTGTGAGCACACCCAGCATATGCACGGTGTGACAACGCCCGGCAGCCGCTGACCTGCCACTGTGCCCCTTCCCCTCTCCCTGTTGGGGGATCCGGCACTGGCACGGCAGGGAGAGCAGCATTTGCAAGTGCCGGTAACAAACTGCTCTTCCTTGGGTTAAGCTGGGGCAGTAGCATCGAACTCTGGCTGTTCTGCTCTCCCAGAGAAGAGGTGCTGTGGGGGACTCAGAATATTTGGAAATGCAGAAATCAAGTATTTGGTATGTTTTTCCCATACAGGGGAAAGAGAAGAAAGAGAAGTAGGCAGGAGAGAAAAAGCTTGAGCCAACACCAGTACAGTTGTGGACTTCTTCACTCAGCTGTTGGAACTCGACCTACTTCAAGGGTTGGGAAAACAAAGGGAAGAGCTTTATTTGAAGGGATGTCACAGGGACGGCACAGAGTTGTTTTTATTAGCAAACTGTGAACAGCTGGAAAAATAAATGTGTATAGCATCAGTCTAGCCTGAGTGTGTCAAAGTATATTTATTTTCCCAGAAGGAAAAAAAGGCCATACAGCAGCATAGAGATGGCCAGAGAATTAAAATGGAATTCCTGAAAATTCATATAAAATAATCCAAGTGCAATTTAGTTAGTTACAGACCCGACACTCACACAAAAAACCAAAACACACAAAACCGAAAACCCAACAAAAAACCCCACTACACCCCATCACAACAAAACAAAGCCACAACGCCCTCTCCCCGCCCCTCGCAGCCGTCACCGACAAACGGCAGTCAGAGCCTCGGGTTTAAGTAAAGATCGTGAGACGCGCGGATGAGGAACCCGGGACCACGAGGCGGGAATCCCCCCGCGCCGCGATGGGCTGGGCCGGGCGCGGGGACTGCCGGGGCCGCGCCGTCCTCTCGCGAGAGCGCGCCCGTGCCCTTGTCGCCATGGCGGGCTATTGGGACGGCCCTGAGGGCGAGCAGTGCCCGCAGCGCACCTGGCTCGCCACGCGCGTGGGCGCGGCCGCGGGTGGGCACCGGGGGGAGCGGGGGACGAGGGGGGGCGGCCGAACGTGGCCCGGGCAATGACGCGCGGTGCTGTGTTGCAGGCCTGGTGGGGGCGGCGTATCGCATCATCCTGCTGCGGCCCGGCTCGGCTCTGGCCGCGCTGCAGACGGCGGCGGCAGACACTGTCACCATGGGTAAGGGTCGGCAAACCGGGCAGTGTCACCGCGGGTAAGGGCCGGGACCCCGGGCAGTGTCACCATGGGTAAGGGCCGGGACCCCGGGCAGTGTCACCATGGGTAAGGGCCGGGACCCCGGGCAGTGTCACCGCGGGTAAGGGCCGGGACCCCGGGCAGTGTCACCGCGAGTAAGGGCCGGGACCCCTGCTCTCCGCATGGCCGCCGGGCTCGCCTCCTCCCGGTCCGGCCGCGTCCTCATGTTGTCCGTAGTTCCCTCCTCTTCCGGCCCTGAGTTGTGGTTTGGCCGGGAGCCAGAACACTGAAATGGAAAGACCTGTTGTTGATTTACCGGTCAGCTAACACATTTTTTGACTCTAGAGTAAAAGGTACATTTTCTCTTTATTTGCAACCCAGCCAGTTTATGGGCAACATATAGTGGAAGCAAACATATTATTCATATATTTCAGCATTGTGTTTATTAAACTGCATTTGCTGAAAAGTGATACAATGCTTTTGGTGGCAAAAGCAAGGTAAATGTGGGGTTTTCCCCACCATGCTCTATAGCTAGGGAGAAACCATCTAATCATCTTGAATTGTTTTTGGAAGAGAAAGTGAACAGTGAAGAGAGGAGCTGGGAGCTGAGTGGGTTCCTCCAGGTGCACATCTGCATGGCTGAAACTCCACCAGCCCCTTGGCAAGTGCACAGTTTTCCTCTCATCAAATTCCTCTTGCTTTTCAGACTAACTCAATGGCTTGTGCCATCTCTGCCTCTCCCCAAGTGCTGGTGCTCTGAGCTGAGTAACAGTCAGTCCAGGTCTGCATTTTTGAGTGGTTCTACTGTAGACCAAGGTCTAGCATCTCCTGTAAAGAGCCGAGATCATTATAAAAGGGCTGGATCATGTAACCAATTATAGTTTCAATAAATCCCTTAATCCTAAACCAGCATATTGGATCTTTTTACTAGTTCTTGTACCTGAGGAAGGGCTTGCCCACTGTTTAAGGGCCACACCTCATGGCCTGAAGCTGCGTGTTCTGCCTATGCACTTGATCCAAAGCAGAGAGGGCAGGGAAGCTGAAATATAGTCCTAGGTCTGGGGATTTTGTTTCTTTATTGTTCTTTTCATTTGATTTTGGGATCAGCATAGTTCATTTTCTCCTGAAAAACTGCAGAGGTTTGTAGCAGGAGCTGGTGGTTTTGCATAGAGATTGAAAATTTTTATCCTGGGCATTTTTCTTACTCCCAAGAAAGATGAATTGAAATCTGTAGATGGTACCTGGTAGGAGGTTTCACATTTCATGGTCAAGAGTCTGTATTACATACAAAACCAGGTTTTTTTGACACAGCTCTTTGCCAAGGTTTGCAGCCATGTACAGACGTACATTTCATTGGCACTCCATTGTGCAGGTCTACTAAAATAAATATGGGTACATGCATCAATGTATAGATGGGGGTGTGTAATTCAGTGGACAGGATGCTGCTGCTTTGCAGTTTCTTAATTCGATTCAAACCCCTTAATTCAATTTCAAAATTAATTTACAAAAAAAGAATAATTTACAAACTCAGATTAATTTTTCTATTGCCCAGAAACCACTGTGAGCCCCCCACAGACAGAGGAGGAAAGTGCTGGGACTAAAGGTCTGCAAGGAGAGCAGAGCCATTAGGGTTGCTCTCCCCAGTGCCCCATGAGACGTGTTCACAGGGACTTGGGAACTGAGTTTCAGTGCAGAGCCCAGGCAGGTCTGGGGAGATGGCTGCAGGGACACTGCCGCTCTCCTCTGGTACTCCTGGCTGTCAGGGACTGCCCCATTGCCATGTCAGGAAGGGCTGTTACACCCCTGCCATATCAGCAGGATGTGGTGCTGTTTGGCAGCAGCTGCCTCATCTGCTGGCATGGGGGGCTCTGGGGGTCCAGTGCACAGTTGAGCAGGATCCATGTGGCACAGGGGGAGGAACCCAGGGGAGCTGGATGAGACAGTGACACTGAGTATCATTGTAGCAGCTGGAATAGAATGTCCTTGGGAAATGGGAAATAGATCTTGCTTCATTTTCCTCTATACCTACTCTGAATATCAAAATCATGCTCAGTGTGAATTCTTGGGTCCTTGAGGGTTTGGTTTTGGTTTTTTTACTTCTTGTTTACAGCTACACTGGGAGCTGTGTTTGGCTTAAGTACCTGCCTCAGTGCCCAGGTCCGGGAGGAACCAGAGGATCCTTTGAACTATTTCATTGGTGGCTGTGCAGCAGGAGCTGTCTTGGGAGTGAGAGGTAACTGTGAACACCACCTGCAATGAAATGAGCTCTTGCTACTTTTAGAAACTTTTGTGTTGGGGAAAAATGTTAAATAATGTTGATGTCAAATAATGAAATGAGCTCTTGCTACTTTTAGAAACTTTTGTGTTGGGGAAAAATGTTAAATAATGTTGATGTCGGGTTTCTTTGGTAAAGATTCATCTCAGCCTCTGATTCATGCCAGTTTCATTTGCTCTCCATTGTGCAGGTCTGCTAAAATAAACATGGGTACAGGAGGGAGGACGTTGAATGGAACATAAACGGATTCTGTTCATACAGAATGAAAGCAGAGCTGACCTATTAGTGCCAGTTAGAACTACCAGTTATACCTTAAAATTGCAGAAAATGAAAAATACAATTGTGGAAATACCTGTTTTCTTGGCAACAAATGTGATTTATTCTACACAGAAAGTACAATCTAGTATACCTTGTGAGTTTTTCACATGGCCTGAGGGACAAGGTGTGTCCTGCTGCTGTTGCTCCTATGGCACTTTGTCAGGCTCGAGCAGGTCCTTCACATGCTAACACAGCTCTGTTTTCTGTAGGCATTCAGACTTGAACCTAAAGAAGTGAGATATTGAAGTTGTAATTGCGGTGAAATGGGATTTATCTTTACTTGTCCTAGTTGATGAGCTGATGAGAGTTTAAAGCAGTGATTGTTACTATTGTCAATCAAATGAGCCATATAAGGGGATGGGGTAGTGGGTAATCAAAACTGATATTTCAAATTGCAAGCTAAAAGCATGAGAAAACTCAATTGTATAAAAAGGCTACTTTTTCAATTTCTCTGGGAAGACAATGTTGCTGATGGTCAAGAGACTTAGGAAAAATAGCGTCTGTCAAGATCTTTTGCACAGTGCTTGTGCCCTAACAAGTCTTTTCTGGTTTGATGTGTTTTCTCCAGCTCACAGTTACCTCACTGGCACCACGGCTTGTCTGGGGTTCGGAATTACTGCAGCTCTTGTGAAGATTGGTAACAAGGAGGGCTGGAGGCTGACAGGACCTCCCAAGCTGTAAATGTTGCCTTTCCTCTGTGTGGGCTGGCTTCCTAATGCAGTATGTTCTTAGGACATTGTATAATAAAGATTCAGTCAAAACAGCAGTTTCACAACATTGTGGTGTTATGTGGCTGTTCCTGGTGTTTTTGGGCTGAAGTGCAGAAAACTGGATCTGCTGGAGCAGAAGTGGCATCTGCTGCTCCTGCAGTGATTTCTGTGCATGACTTGCTTTCCTCCATGTCTTGACATTGTGCGTGCAGGTGTGAGGGCTATACTGTAGCTTCAGTGTGGTTCTTGTAGTCTCAAGTGGGTCCTACAGGACTTTTTGACAGGGATTGGGATTGCACCACACTGAGCCTGTCAGTGAGGGTCTGGAGCCAAAGCTTCTGAAGAGGCACTTGACTCTGGGCTGAGGATGGGGAAGGTGGAGTGGGGAAGCAGGTGTGGGTTGCCCTCAACAAAGTGTCTGGGAGCCTGGGGGCTTCGTCCAAAAAGCATTTCAGAAGTCTAGAGACAACAGCTTCAGAGCTGGAATTGTGGAATATCTGAAGCTGAAAGGCATCCCTGGATGCCTTCTGAGAACTGGAGCAAGTTACTTGTAGCTATGTCTGGTTCACTTTTCTATGAACAAACTGAAATGGGTCCTGCAAACCCACCAAGAAGGTGGAGAGTGTGGAGGCACAGGAGGCACAAGGCAAGGTAAGAACAGGGTCATTCCACCTGGAGAAAAGATTAAGGGCTTATCTAATACCATTTTTTTCACAATGGCTACAGGAAGGGCAGGCTCAGGTGTGCAGTGAAAGGTGGGAAATAACAAGCGCAAAGTTGCAGACAGGGAAATTCTAATTTAATAGAAAGAAAAAAATAACCTTGCAGGCTGGGTGGGTAGGTAGGTGCTGAAAAATGAACTTGGAGAGGCTGTGAGAACATCCTTGGGGACACAATTCAACTGGACACATGGGAGTACTGTGGTACAGAGATAGGACATTAGAGTATCAGTGTGAGTTACAGAGACAGAGAATGTGGGCATGGGGGACATGGGTGTGGGATGGGAATGTGGGGGTATGAAGAGAAGGGACAGGAGACGAGGAGATTAGGGCACCCAACAGAGGACAACAGAGGAAGGGACAGTAATATGGGGACAGTCACAGCCAGAGCAGGCTGTGTTGCTCTGATACGTGCGCTCTGTGGGTCCTGGGGTGGTGCAGGTTGGTCCTGGAGGCACTTGGCTGTGCCAAAGGGCTGGTGTGTCCATGTGCCCTTAAGGCTGGGACCCCCAGTTTTTTGTGTGTGGGTCAGTGGGGCTGGGCTGCAGCTCAGGAACACAGTGGGTGGTGGTAGAGGTGTCACCCTCCCACCACCCCTTCCTGGGGATGGGGGAACAGGGGGATTGCCTGTCTCCCACGCAAGGACTTCTGAGGGGCACCTGTTTCACCCCAGGCTCTGGAGGTAAACAAGGTTTAGAGAGGGGTCTGATGGGCCAGGCACCTCCAGCAGGAGCTGCCCAGGGTAAGCCGGGGTTTACAGAAGCTCCTGGCAGCTTCAGCTGGCCCCGCTGCTTGTCCTCAGGGAATGCAGTGACCCCACCACTCTAGCGTGGGACTCTGGGGCCTTGGACCTCCCTCTGCCTGAGCCTCTCCCAGCTCCTGGCTGGGACCACGTGTCCTGTCCAGACTATAATTAACTGGGCACATTCCTGGAGGGTCACAGGAGTTTCCCGGAGCGGCAGCAGGCGGTAAGAGGGGACAAATGCATGGCACAGCATGCCACGCCACACAGCAATGCAGGACATGGCACACAGAAAGCACTGTGCTAGGCTGCAAAGTGCACAGTCTGAGCGAGGACACACAATACTATGCAAACAGCAAGCAACGTGTGGGGATGGGGGGGAAAGAGTGTGTAGTGCACCACCACATGACACAGCATGCCACGAGGGTCAGCACACCTTGACAAGACCTGGTGCGGGGGAGCAGGACTAACAGTGTCACAGACAACTCACAGGGCAACACGTCACAATGTGTGACAGTCAGTGTGACACATGACAGGAAGCGCACAGCAGGTGTTGCCACGCACCAAGCAGGTGTGAAAGGTACCACATTGGGACCTGTTTTGGGGGCCAGTGGTTTTGTTGCTCTTGGACCATCAGTAATTTCAACTATGGGGCAATGGCTGAGGAAGGGCTTGGTTGTGTGTGCTGTGGGTCTGAAGGTCTGACTGGGGACAGAGGTTTGAGCTATGGGGCTGTGGGCCAGCAGTGATGGCCAGCAGTGTGGGGTAGTAGCTTCATGCTAAGGGTTCAGCGATGAGGCAGATGAGGGGATCAGGCTCAGTGATGGGGCAGTGAAATGGACTGTTGGTCTCACCTGTGGGGCTTCAGTTTTGCCAAGGGGCATCCAATTCATTGATGGGACAGTAGCAGCGCTTGGTGGCCCTGGTTATAGGGTAGAGGCTTTGGTGGTGGATCCAGTGGCTTTTGCTGTGGGGCAGTTCCAGTAGCAGGATCCTGTGTCCCCAGCCAGGACTCCTGCCATGCACCAGAGGTTTCAGCTATAGGGATAGCACCCTGATCTCCTGCTCCATGTGTTCCCACAGGCAGGATGTGGGTTGCAGAGGGTCCAGCCCCAGCCCAGTGGAGCCTGCGGGATGGGGCTCATGCTGGACACTTCCTGGCCATGGCTGACCACCTCCGCACCATGGGACAGCTGGTGGATGTGGCCGTGGGCCCGGAGGGTGACATGGTCCATGCTGTGGTCCTGGCCTCCATCAGCTCCTTCTTCCTCCACTTCCTGGAGCACAGGACCAGAGAGCTTCGCCAGGACAACCCACCCCATGTTCCTCTGCCATCTGGGGCCACACTGCAGGGCTGGCGGGCTGTGCTTACCTTTGCTTACTGGGGAACTGTGCCTCATGGCCAGGAGAAGGAGGTGGAGGAGGCTGCCCAGGCCCTGGGGGCTCCCCGGCTGGTGGCTGCCTGTACCCGTCGACTAAAGATTGACCCCAAGGAGGAAGGTTCCGAGTCCCTGGAGGAGCAATGGGAGACGCTAAGAGCCATGGAGCAGCTTCATGCAAATGGCGTGGGCTGTGACCTCCAGCTCCAGGCAGAGGATGAGGTCATCCCAGGTATGCTGGGGGTGGAGGTCCCCCGTGAGGGGCTAAGGAGGGTGACAGGGTGCTCTGGGATAGCCAAATTCCCTGGTGGGGATGAGGCTCTAGAGGTGTCTTCAGGGCTGCTCCCCTTGGCAGAGGTGGGGGTTTAGTGGGCAGAAGACCAGGACTCCTGAATTTCAGGGGCTGCATGGTGCAGAGAGTCCTTCTCTGCCCCCCCTCCCACCATTCTTCCTCCTTCCCCTTAGTTCAACGCCTGGCCCTGAGCTGTTCCTGTGACTTCTTCCGAGCCCTCTTCACCTGCCCAATGCGGGAGGCCACCCATGACCCTGCCGCCCCACTGGCCACGGGGCTGTCCCCAGCCGAGCTGCGCCTCCTCCTCTCCTTTGCCTACACAGGAGCTGTAGCAGGGCCATGGTCCATGGTCCTGGAGGCGGCTGAGACCTCCCTGCGCTACCAAGCCTGGGGTCTCCTCACTCTCTGCCTGGATGTTTTCACCCATGACCTGACTCCAGAAACTGTCCCAGATGTACTGGCCTTTGCTGTGGCTTATGGGCTGGATGAGGTGGGCCACGTAGCAGAGAACTACATCTTGGCCACCTTCCCCAGTGTGGTGGCTACACCGGCCTTCCTGGATCTTCCTGCACGCTTGCTCATTCACCTCCTTCGCTCTGATGGTCTCAATGTCCTCCATGAACTGGAAGCTTTGGAAGCAGCATCCCGGTGGCTTAAGGCCAATGGAGATGGCCAGGAGGATTTAGCCAAGGAGGTACTGTCATCTGTACGCTTTGCCCTCATGTCTGGCCTGGAGCTGAAGAAGGTCCCATCTGTGACTGCAGGAGTAGCTGACCCGAAGGTCCTCCGTGAGCTTGTGGTAACAAGTTTTGCCCCCATGGCTGAGCTGCCATGCCGGGTACGTTCCTTGCAAGAGGTGCTGGTGGTTTGTGGTGGAGACAAAGTGACGGGCAACCTGGCTGCCCGGAAGCCGAGCAGACACCTCTGGTTTGCAGACCGCTACCTCAGTGCTGTGGGGCTGGTGAAGCAGGTTGAGTGGCGGGCACTGGGACGCTTTCCTGATGGCCCACGCTTCCGCCATGCTGTAACTGTGGTGGGCAACCATCTCTACGTCCTGGGTGGAAAGCACTACTATGGGGTCCATGACACCCTGACCAGTGTCTACAGGTGAGAGCTATAGAGGAATTGAAGCTGCCATGTGGCACCAGGACATCGCAGGATCAGGTATTGGTGGACCTAGAGTTGCCCCATGGACCCAGGCCATTGTGGCATTGCAGCTGGTCAAGTGGGCCCAAGACATTCTTTGATGGGTTGGGTGTAGGACTGAAAGGTACCCTCCTACTCTGGGGTGTTACATGCTTTTTGGGCGTAGGGCTGAGAGGCTCCTATCTGAAGATGCCTCAGGTCATTATGGGTTTGGTATTACCCAGAAGGAGGGTATATTCCCACACAAGGCTACCCAAGGTATTCAGGGGCTGACAGGCTGTAGACGGGTTGTTGCTCTCTATCAGCTTATGGTGTTGTAGGTAACAGGTAGTCTCCTGCCTCTTTGCCTCTCAAACCCAGGTACCGGCCTATGGATGATTCCTGGAAGCGTCTGGCCAGCATGACATGTGGACGGAGCTACTTTGCTGCTGTGGCACTTGGGAATTTCATCTATGCCCTGGGGGGCAGCTCAGGGGAGCTTTATTGCACAGACACTGTGGAGTGCTATGATCTGGTCAATGACACCTGGAGGTGAGGCCACTCCAGAAAATGTCTTGCTTCCCTCTGCCTTGGAGCCCCTTGCCTTGGCCATGGTGCCCACGGAGCGCTTCAGATCACTGAGCCTCTACTGGAGGATGGGCCTACAATGGCCTTTGGGAGAGGTCTATTAGGTGCTGAGCAACCATGTCCCTTGGGGATTGGGTGTTGGCCAGCGTTGTCTAGTGGGTGGCAAATGAGTTTTTGGCCAGTAGTATTTACTGGGGGTCTGTTGACCATCTGCCAATGAGACAAATAGTTTGATTGATCCCATTGGCAGAATGTTCATGGGATGCTCTGTTGGGTGTTGGCCAATGTTGTTCATTGAGGGAGTCCACTGTGGGTTGACCAGTGGTGTGGGGACTATAAAGCACTGAGCAGTGATGCTCCTTGGGTATCTATTCTGTGTCAGCTGATGTTGCCCACTTGGGCTCTCTGGATTCTGGCAAGCATTGTCTGCTGAGCAATGGAGCCATGGCTCACTATAGAATCAGTGAGTGATCATTCACTATGAGACAGCACTGCTTAACCTGCCCTTCACCCCTCCCTCTTTCTTTGCCCAGGAGGTGCCAGCCCCTGCTGATGGCTCTGTGTGGGCATGCGGCATGTGCCCTGGATGGTGCGCTCTACGTATCGGGTGGGTGTGATGAAGCATGCCAGTGCCAGGCATCCTTACTGCGCTATGTCCCAGATGCACCTGTAATGCTCCTGGCCCCCATGAATGGTCAGCGAGCTGGCCACATCATGGAGGAGGCAGGTGGGCAGCTCTATGTGGCTGGGGGCCTTTGTCAGAGGGCTGGGCAGACTGGCTACAGGGACCAGTTGACCTTTGAGGTCTACAACCCCAAGCAGAACATCTGGGTTGTCCTCAGCCCCCTGCCCCGTGCCCATGTAGTTGGGGGTGCAGCTGTGTTGGGAGGGGAACTGCTTGTACTGGGAGGGTACAGTCATGAGACCTACCAGGACACACACTTGATCCATGCCTACCAGCCAGGTGCCCGGCGCTGGATCACCCGAGGCACCTTACCCCATGCCTATACTGACCTACAGGCCTGTGTCCTCACTGTACCCACCACCTTGCGTGGCCCCAGATGCCTTAAGGACCCCTTAAGATCACCTGAAACTCCCAGTAATACTTAGGGGGCTTAAAAACTCTGCACCCCATACTGGGATCCCCAGCTAGCATCCATAGGTACCTCTATGGGACAAAAGTGTCCAGATCCCTCCCCCAGAGTGGATTCTTCCTGTGATTTCCAGCAACCTTTCACCCCCAGAGTACATGACCTAGACTGTGGTGAACCTGTGGAACGCAAAGATTCCCCACACTGTAGCCCTGTGTCTCCAGCAGTACTCAACTGCCTTCCCTGAACCCTTCACTGGGACCTAGGAATCCCACAGTTTACCCCTGGATGTGAGTTGAATAAAAGTGGGTCCTGAACTGCTTTTCTGGGTCTTGTTTTTGATGAGGAACCCAGACATCCAAGTGCGTAGTGGGCACTGGGGCTCTGGGTGCCTATGTTTGGTGGGCATGAGGGAGGGGGTGTGTGTCTCAGGATCAAAAGGCATCTTGGGGGGCATGGGGGATCATGAGATAACTGAGATCTGAAGGTGGCAGGGATTGGGGGGAGTTAATGGTGAAGAAGAGAGGGTACAGTAAGGGGTCCTGGGGGTTTAGGATTCCTAGGTGGTTTTGGGAGGTCTTGGATTGTTGGAGTGACCTGGAGTGCTGTGTGGAGAAGTGGGAGAATTCCAGGGAGGACTTGCAAGGAGAGGTAGAGGTAATGCGGATTCTGCATGCCAGTGGTACCCTTCAGGAGGGAACTGGGCAGCCTCAGATGTGTAGGGGAAGGTGAGGATGTTCTCATGGTTCCTCAAAATAGTATTTTAGGTGTAGTCTAATGGGTGCTGAGTAGGAGGAGAAAATCACTTCCCTTGGTCTGCTGGCTCTGTCCCCATTAACCAAGCCCAGGTTCCATTTCGCTCCCTTTCCTGACCAGTGGACTACTGCCCCTTTATCACCTTTCTGTCCACCAAGACACACAGGTCTTTTTCCACAGCTCTGCTCCCCAGCCAGTCTGGCACTGTTGGGGGCCTTTTTCATGCTGCAGATCGTGTCAGCACTGGAGCTGCTTGTCTTGGTGTCATTCCAGGAAGCAGGAATAGAGAGCATAGTGAGGCTGGAGGACAGCACCAACAGACAGACAAGTGTCTGCTTACAAACACAGTATGTATGTGTCCATGGATGCACTTACACACCAGAGCTTGATCAGCAGCCACACTCACGCAGATTGATGCTCATCCCAGCCAGCCAAGCACAGACACCCACTCCAGCCTGTGAACCAAGTAGTTAATCTGGCAGAAGGACATGCTGACCCACAGCATCTGGATGACATGTTTGAGGCAGTTAGAACTGCAACAGCATTTCAGGCTGCAAAAGTGATTCACAGGATCCAGCTGCTGGTTTTGTGCACCAGTGCTGAGGCCAGCCATTTGACCACTGCCTCCTCCTCAGACCTCCCAAATTGTCTGGGGACATCTGCACAGGTGGTCACAAAGTTATGCCAGCCCCTGGATGCTTTGTCCTAATGTGATCCCTTACAAGTCACATCCATTGCCCTCCAGAATCTCCTACCCTACTCTCCCCTTTGGGTCCTACTCCCATGGTGGGTCATGGAGAGACACTAACACCTACACTTTCCTTAATCTGTCAGTGGGATGCTTTTCCCATGTGATTCAATACCACAAGGAAGAATCCCACATTTGGGACAAAAGTCAGGAATCTGGGTATAAGTGTGCAGCTGTGGATGCCAAAATACAAGAAGAATCTAAAGCTATTAGTGAGCAATCAAAGGAGGCCAGAGTGATGGGAAAGATTTTAGAGGGGAAGAGTATGAGTAGTGGTTGAGAACACTTGGCTTGTTCAGCAAGAGATGCATGCTGAAGGACACTGAGAAGACACTTGCTGTGGTCTGCAACTTCCTCAAAACAGGAGGCAGAGGGGCAGGCATTGAGCTCTGCTCTCTGTGGCCAGTAACAGGACCCGAGGGAATGGCTGGAGCTGTGTCAGGGAGGTTGGGATGGATATTAGGGAAAGGTTCTTTCCCCAGAGAGTGGTTGTGCACTGAAAAGGCTCCACAGGGCAGTGGTCATGGCCCCAAGGCTGCCAAAGCTCAAGGAGCATTTGGACAACACTCTCAGGCAGAGGATGGGATTGTTGGTGTGGTACTGTGGAGGTCCAGGAGCTGAACTGGATCCATTTGAGTCCCTTCCAGCTTGGGATATTTGATGATTCTATGATTCCATGGATTTTTCCCCTCTGTCTTCACTGTTCTGAGTACTGAAGACAAATTTGTGTGGCAGGTCCAATGTAAGGAAACCAGCAACCCTTTGACATTCAGGCATAGAATATTTATTATGTGATTAAGAACATGACGCTGAGTGGAAAGCGTAGCACATCTTTGCGTGCATTGTTTGAACAGGACCAGCTGGGACACAGCACAACATAAGCTCACCCTGAAACCGGGCAGTGAGAGCCCCAAACTATCATTGACCAGTTAATTACCCAAGTAATTATTCTAGCTTTAGAAACCTCAGGCTGTTTGAGAATACTAGAGAGTGGCTACCCTCTGGGCAAGCAGTTCTTTCCCTTGTAAAACAAGTGCACAAGAAGCAGAGCCACAACCCTCTATCTCTTCCTCTGAGCATACAGAAGCATTTACATGGTGTTGCCAACGTATTTCACTCTGACATTACCATTGGCCTTGACACCACTGTTCAGGCTATAAGCAGACAGGCTCCTCAGGAAGCTGAGGTCTGTGACTATCAGCTTCCTGGAGAAAGGCTAGACTTAAGTGTGTGGAGTACTATGGTGAACCCACAGCTCCTTTGTGGTGCAGAAGGAGGAACTTGCAGGTGGACTGCACTGTATCCCCAGATCTTTAATTGTGCAGTAGATGACCTCAGGGCACAACTCTACTTCCTTGATGGTACAAAATGTAGGATGCTGGAGGGGGCTTTTGAAGCTGCTGAGATGCATCGCAGGGCTTCCTGTTGACTCCCTCTGCTCCAGTAGTGGATACTGCACCACTTGGGTCTGCAGGGACTGGTGCCAGGAGGGTTGCCCCACCAGACACATCCATGCCAGCCAGCCTGTTAGAGCTACCATGATCAGGACCAGCAGAGCCAAGGAAGCCAGGTAGAGCACCCAGTGCAACAGGCAGCAGCGCCTCAGCACCCACTGCCCCCACTGCGGACCCTCCCCACCTGCCTGCAAACACAGCACAGGTGCAGCCCATCCTGGGATGGAGCATGGGCAGATGGGAGGAGGTGCAGGTGTGAGGAAATGTGCAGGTTGGGCGAAATGTGTGGTGTCCAGGGGAGCTGGTGGAGTTGGGGCATGAGTGGAAAGCATGGTGGTGGCTGACATTGAAGGAAGAGATGAAGATCTAACAATGGAAGAGGCCTTTAGCATGGCAGTAAAAGAGCCTGCTGTGGAGATGGTGGGAAATGTGTCAGTGGATCCCATGAGAGTAGTGTAGGTGGTGCTGTCAGCAAGGGTGGTTTGGGGAAGGTCACTGGTGCTGGGAAGGCTGCTGCTCGTAGCAGTAGGCAGTGAGGTGGCAGAGACAAGGGTGGTGTGTCTGTGCAAGGTGCTGGTAGGAGCAGCAGTGAGAATAGTAGCAGTGGTGGTGGTCTGTGTGGGTGTGATGGTGGGACTGGCTGGTCCAGGAGTGGAAGTGCTGGGAGCTCTGGTGCTTGCAAGCGCCACAAACGAAGTGCCTGGGGCAAGCATGGAGGTACAAGGGTTGCTCAAGGAAGGTGTGGTGGTAGGGAGAGGAGGTCTTGTGGTAGTGAGGGTAAGTATTCTGGTAGGGAGAGGAGGCCAGGTAACAGCACGGGGCATGGTAGTGTGCTCTTTGCGGATGGATGTATGTGGGGGGAAGGTGGCCATGGTGGCTTTCTCTGTTGTTTCTTCCCCATAAATATATTCATCCTCTCCATCCTCATCTGCATCTCCCATGTTGCCACAGCTGGGCTTGAAGTCAATGATGGGCTTCTGCCAATGCTCAGCAGGGCTGTGGCACAGCACTTTCCTGGGGGCAAGCTCCACCTTTGTCTCCTCCAGGCCCCGTTCTGGCTGATAGACACTGCCATCATTCATCTGAATCCAGGTCCGCAGGTAGCGCAGGTCACAGTCACAGTGCCAGGGATTCTCAGTGAGGAACACATACATGAAGACATGCCCCTCAGGGAAGAAGTTAGTGGGCAGGGTCCGCAGGCGGTTCCCTGAGAGCCAGAGGATCTCCAGGTTTTGCAGACCCTGCAGCAGCTCCTTGGGGAGTTCCTCCAGGAGATTGTCTGAGAGATCCAAGTCCTTGAGTGCCTTCAGCCCTGCAAAGGCCTCCTGGGGCAGTGTCCGCAGCTTGTTCCCTCGCAGGTCCAGGTCCTGCAGCTGTGGCACGGTACGGAAAGCTCCTGGGGCCAGTGTCACCAGGCTGTTGTGGGCCACAGCCAGGCGAGTTAGCACAGGCAGGCCCTGCAGCGTGGGCAGCGTCCCCAGTATGTTGTGGGAGAGGGTCAGCTCCTTCAGGGATGGCAGCAGGGCCCCAGTGTGAAGAGTCGCCAGCCCATTGTTGGACAGGTCAAGGTCCTGCAGCTGGGTGAGGGGCAGGAAGGCAGTGGTGGAGAGGGATGCCAGGCGATTGGCACTGAGCAGCAGGATGCCTGTGTCTGCAGGCAGGTCTGGGGGCACTGTGCTGAGAGCCTGCCCCGTGCAGTTCACCTCCAGGAGGTCCTTGACTTTGTTCATCTCTGAAGGGCAGGGCTGGGCTGGGGGCAGCAGGGCTGCAAGGGTGAGCAGGAGCAGAGCAGGGACGCGCATGGCCTGGAGCAGAAGAGCCAAGGGGCATGAGTGCAAGCGGGCATGCACCTATACATTGCCTTTCCTCCTGTGCAAGCACCATTTGCAGCAGAGCTGGCATCCCCTGACAGACCCTCTGTGACCCTCTGAGATCCACAGCTCCTCCACAGAAGGGTGGAAGGGAGTGATGAATCCTACACCTACTGACAAGCACCCATCCTGCCAACTTGTCCTTGGAGGGCAGCAGGCTCAGCAAGGAGATGTTGTTTCTGCCCTTTTGCTCACTTTGTTCTCCTTTGTAGAGGAGAAGAACCTAACTCATTGGCCTCCTCCACTGGAGTAGCATTGCTGCCCTCACCACTTCAAAAGCCATGACCCTGCAGGGTTCTTTTCCCAGTGTACTCATACCCAGCCCAACCCAGACAAACATTGTGGTGAAAGCAGCTCCCTGAGTACACTGTTATCTGACACCACCTGAGCCCTCTGCTAGATTTGGATGCAAAAGGTAGGAGCACAAATTATGCAAAAAGTTTCCCATGCACAGATGTGGCTTTCTTGAGTGCCTTCACCTCTGTGAACACTGTGACTTACCTGCAGATCTTCCAGTGTTTGCTTTCCTGTTGCTCTGCCTCCTCCTGCTCACGAGCCAGGCACTGCTCTGGAGCAGCACTAGCAGCAGGCTGCCCAGCCCTCTATCAGTATTCACAGCTGTGGAAAGGGAGCTGTGGCTTCCTGAGCAGCCAAACCCATCTCCTGTCCTTCCGCACAACCCTTGCTTTGACTGCACTGCCACACCACCATCTCCTTGTAAAAGTCTCAAATTTATTTCAACAACTAAGTGAACTGCAGCCTTTGTGTGCATACAAAGAAGGATCAACAGCCAATACCCCAGCAGCAAATGGCTGTGGCCCACTACAGCCTGCGCTGCACTCTGTTTGTCTTGCTACTCAAGTTGGTTTTCCCCTTAGGGTGTGCAGGAGAAAAATAATTCCATTGGCTTCTGAGTGGAAATGGGCAGGAACTAAACCTCCCCAATGGTGTCAGCATTGGCCTTGGCTTCTGAGAGAGCATTGAGGAGGTCATAAAATGCCCACGATGCTGGAGAAGCCTTATATCTAGGTGCAGGGCCATCTGGACCAGGATGCCTCAAGGCTCAGGGCATCTCTTGCTGTTCCTGGCATCAACCTGGTAGGAGTAGGATGGACTGAGGTTCCCCTCTCCCAGAAACTGTAGTTTAAAGCCTTCTTCTCCAGCTTGGCCAGCCTATGAGCAAAGATGCTCTTCCCTTTCTTGACTGATGGCTGCCATCTGCCCCCAGCAGACCAGCTTTCCCAAAGCAAGTCTAAGTAGTTGGCTGTGGCACCAGTCCTGTAACCATTTGTTGATTCTTCAGATTCAACTGACTCTCTCAAACCACTTCCCTTTGACCAGGAAGACCGATGAAAAAACTACCTGTGTTCCAGAATCAGCAGCTACTGCTGTTCCCAGGGCTCTGTAATCCTTCTTGATGCTGCTCAGACTGCTCTTGACTGTATCATTGGCACTGACATGAAACAGCAGCATGTGATAGTAGACTGTGCTAAGCATGGTAGTCTCTCAGTGACCAACCTCTGGTAAGCAGCACACTCTAGGGTGCAGCCATCCAACAGTGCCTCTATACCCCTTGGAAGAGAATCCCCTCTTACTACCATCCTTTTCTTAGTTGGGCTGACTGTTACATTATGCTTCCTTACTGGTTGTTCTTTGGGGGGCTGATGGGGCTGCCTTCCTCAGCTCCAATGCCTCTCCTAGTGTATTGAGTCTTTCCTCATTGGATGGCAGACTAACAAAAGGTTCTGCAAAGGCACCTCTGGTTTCAGAGGAAGCCTCTTCTTCCTGCAGATCCTTGCTGTTGCAAGTTTCCATTCTTCTGCATTGGCCCCTCCTTTCCTCTGTGTGTGTTCCCTTGGTCTATGTGTGTAACTGGGGGAGCACCATGTGAAAAGGGGGCAGAAAAAGAAGAATTTTCTGTCCAAACTGTGTTAATTTAGTTTCATCTATTAAGGTCCCCCCAAGGTATCAAAGCCTCTTTCAATGTCCCAAACCAGTCTCTTAGTGTCTTTTAGGAGACCCTTCACTTAACAGATTAACTGTGAAGATGAGACATTTGATATCTTTTATAGAGACTGCAAATAACAGTGACAGAGAAAACTCCTCAGCAAGCCTTCTGAGTTACTGTTTTTGACCAAGACTGCCAACATCAGAAAGATGGACTAACTCTAACAGCTCATGTAATAACACATTTATTAATACAGACTTGTGACAATTAAAAGTGTTCAGATTATTGGTTAACTGCCCAATTTACACCTAAACTAACAAAGTGCGTCCTCCAAAAGCATAACAAAATACTCAAAACATAAGTGCATACAATAAAACCAAGTAACCCAGCAAAGCAACTTAAGTACATATATTAAAGTACCCACATACATATATCATCATGGCTAGGCTTTGTGAACGAAGATTTACAAGGGCTCTACCCACACTTGCTACAAGCATGCTGGTGGCTAAAAAGGCCAATGCGAGATAGGCAAGTCTGACTGCAAAAGGCACAGTGGAAAGTCTCCATTGGCGCTACTGGCGAGGCACAGTTCTTCCTGCATTGCTTTTTTTCCTCCAGCCTGATTCTGTGTGTGTTCTCAAAGGAAGCAGCAGTGTTATGGATGGTGTGTCTCCACTTCTCCTGATTGGAGGCCAGAGTGGACTGTTGATGGTGGTCAATATTGCCAAGGCTGAGGTATTGTTTCAGGGAGCCCTTGTATCTCCTCTTTGGGACTCCTCTCTTGCGGCAGCCGGTGGCAAGTTCCCCATAGAGCACAATCTTAGGGAGGCAGTGATCCTCCATCCTGGAGATGTGCCCTGCCCAGTGCAGCTGCATTTTCAGC
>JAXCLP010000083.1:5137834-5180815 GCA_035584035.1 Lepidocolaptes lacrymiger
TCTTCAAGTCTAGTTTGAAGGTTTACCTGGAAGCTGTCTCTCACTGTGGCTGATTGAAGATTGTTAACATTGAGCCTGCTCCTTGGAATGCCACCATTAGTCAATGAGGTGCCAATGCTTAGATTGAGGATGCATCCAGGTTGTCTTCAGGCTGTCTTTCTGTTGAAAGATAGTGTTGGTGATGGTGAGCTGTTGCTCTGCACAAAATTCTAGCAGCAGGTGTCTGTTGTTGTTGCAGTTTGCGACACCATGCTTCCCTAGTACACCTTTCCAGGCTTCATAGTCCTTTCCTACTCTGGCATTGAAGTCACCAAAGGTTATGATCTTGTCATCTACAGGAACCTTTTGGGTAAGGCAGTGCAGGACAGTTTAGCATTTTTCTTTCTCAGAAGGACCAGCTTGGCGAGTTGGGGCATATATGCTGAAGAGAACAACATGTTGCTTGTTGTGTAGTGGGAGGCGTAAGGAGATAATGCGATCGGAATGACCTGTTGGCAAATTTTCGAGTTTGGAGGCAATGGAGTTTCTAATCATGAAACCAACTCCTGAAAGGTGACTTTCAGTTTTGGGTTTGCCTGATCAATAGAGTGTGTAGGCGGCGCCCCGTTCTTTAAGGTTGCCCACCTCATGGAGACGAATTTCACTGAGAGCAGCAATGTCGATGGTGAGACATGACAGTTCATGGGCAATTAGAGCAGAGCGACGCTCAGGACATCCACCATCCGCAGAGTTGGTTCTGATGTTCCAATATGCAGCTGTTAATTTGGATACACCTTCGGAGGCAGGTGCAAGCCTTTGTCTTTTTGGTTTCATTTTTGTTTGACTGCAAGGAAGATGCCTGTTGGCCGCAGAAAGCAGTGAAGGGTGGAGTTGAGCTTTGGTTAGGCCACCTTTTCCAGGCCCCTCTCCATGTGGAATAAGCAGTGCTCTCCTTGAAAAAGGCTGCTTGGTCATTCAGGATGCTGCTGAACCAGACTGTCATATCTGGGTCAGTCTCAAGCGACCAGTGTCCTGAACCGCCTGCATGCAGGGTTGGGGCTGTGGCTTCCAGTGCACCTTATCACCTGCTGTTTCATCCCTCACCTGTCCCTACAGGGCTTTGCAAGTGTGGGAAGATCCCTAGAGCCTGTGCAATGGATTTTTTTAGGTGAGGCGCAGTGTGCGCAGAACTGGCCCCACCCTTTACTCCTAAGGTTCATCTGCCAGGGTCAAGTGAGCTTGGGTGGTGACAGCAAAGTCCTCAGGACATAGGTTTGGTTAGAGTATCCTTCTCTTAGATGGATGGCCTTACAGGGCTAAGTGAGCTCCATCTGCCCGGGTTTGGAATCAGAGTTGTCCTTCTCTTAGGATGGTTGTTGGGGAGCTAGTGAGCTCATCCTGCCCGTGGACACACTTTGTCTGACGCTTCAGTTGAGACCTGACTAGCATGGGAGACCCTACCGGAGGCATGTACCACTGCCAGCACAGCCCATAACCTCATAAGCTTCTCCCCCTGTGACAAGGGGGTGTCCATGGAGAAGATACATATATTTATATGAGAGAATAAAGACAATTGCTCACCCCGAGGGCATCCCAAGCAACTGGAAGGAGAAAAGGCAACCCATCACCACCTCTGCAGAGCATGATGGAACTTTTTCCCATTTTTGCTTACATCCAGTCTCTTTTTATACCTTATTCTTAGGCAGTTTGAGTGTCTATAGTCAATAAACTAATTCTTTTTGAGTGACAGGCAGGTGACATAGGCCTAAGGATCATCTTTCTGTGTTCCCCTCTGACAGGATTTGCGAAGAAGGGCCGTGTTATCTCCATAACACTTCTTTGTTTTAATCGCTTTACCAGTTTCTTGGAATTTTCTCCCAGCGGTGCTGGGGTTTTCCAGGAACCCATCAGGAGTTTCTTTGTCCTTTTGTTAGCCTGAGCCACCAACGTACAACTCCACCCCAGTGACTATAGTCACTCAAACTCCACAATATCCAAATTAGAGTTTTGCAATATGGTATGCTTTTATACTATGGTGATCATCCAGTATTGGCAGAGGTAACTGGCAAGCTAATTGTTTCATAATCAGCCAAACTTTAATATACAATAAAATTACTAGAATGAGAAGTAAAAAGGTTAATATTAATAATGTAATAACAGCATGAAATGTTCTGTTGAAAATTCCAGCAGCTGTTGATGATCATTCAAAAAGGTTGTCCCACAATGTGTGTTCTCCATCTTTCTTCACTGATTCTATTATGTGATGTATTTCTTCTATATCATGATGGACAGTAATCAGAATCTTTTGTCCATTTTCCTGGGCTTGTTTTAGCAATCACTTTAGATCATCATGTTGTAACAGTTTCTAGCGTGAGATTCATACCAATAGGGGTAAGCTGTAAATCTTGAATCAGAATATAATTAGACTCTAAAAATTTATAAGGAGCTGAATAATTAAAATCACATCCTATAATGTTAACAAAATTATAAAGACAAATATTAGAGTCTTTACACATTATCTACAAACACCAAATTACAAGAAGTTCTCATGCAAGTGCATCCTTTACCAATATACCCAAGCACCACCTTTAAGTTTTCATTAGGACAAATTTCAAAATGACAAACATTCTGTTCTCTGTGAAGACAAATGTTTTGGGCTTTAATAGCCCAATAACCTTCACAAATAAATCTGCCTATGCTCAAGGGGATAGAGTATGAACGTTGTTTTTTCCTTTGGTAGGATTCACAGTGATGTGTCTATCCATGGCCACCCCGTTGTGCATTAGTCCCATAATTTGCGTTCCCTAATTAGAAAATCAAATTATGCTCTATACCTTGCTCTCCCCACAAACAAGATGCAAGAACAGGTTGAGTAAAAGTGAAGTCATACTAGCAATCTGGTTCTAGAGTCTGGTAACAAGATTTTGGGCTGTTCTTTGGTTCCATAAAATCAATATGGTATACTTTAATTTCAGTAGCTTTTTTATAAGTGGAATCATTGATTGTCCTACACCCAATTTTTATTTTTATTTCCGGTATTGCTTGGAGTACTAGTATTTCAGAAATGTCATAGTGTCTTTGACTAATTTTAGTTCTTTTCCTATAATTTTTTCCCCATCTCCATTTATTTGCAAGATATAATTTACTCTTGTGTTCAACCACAACAGCAAGGTTGGCCTTGTTTGCATGTGGGATTCCCATGCTTCCTGTATATTTAATATAAGATGAGACCACAGCCATTGTGTGTTTAGATTATAGATTAAGGGAATTTGTGTCATCAGGGTATAGAATGATCGCATAAATACAACCTGTTGGCTTGTCATCATTAAAATGTACGTTTCCTGATTACAATGCTCAATAGATATAGTATTGCTGTCAGGACCAATGATACTGCTCCTTGTGGGCACTCAAGGTCTGTGTGAGCCAGTCTGGCCATCCACGTACAGTTCTTCTGACATCCCTGCAAACAGAAATAGAAAAAGGCAAAAAAACCAAACCCAACAACACTTGGTTGTAAAGGCAACTGTCTAGATTTATTAAAAGGAGGGTAAGATCCACCAAGTACTAATTTGACACATTTTCCCAGAGCAATCTCTAGCTTCCCAGGTGCAGAGATACTTAGGGCTAACTAGTACCATCAATACTATCCCAGTTTGAGGGGGAGAATATTGTCTAGCCTGAAACCCCTTGGGGTATATCCCAGGTTCAGCTGGTGTCTTTGGGGCAATTGCATTAGCAGATGTACAAAAGGCTTTCACTTTTGGACAGCCACCTCCATGGCACTGGATAATTGCTGATGCCATCCAGGTTCATGGGTCTTTGCAAACCATTTGATTAACCCATTGGTACATTCAGCAATACCATTGGCTTGAGGGTAGTTAGGAGTATGAACTACCCAACAAATTCCCTCCTTCTTCACCCAATCTCATGCTGCTGCTGCTGTAAAGTGTGTCCTGTTGTCACTCTGGATTTCCTCAGGAAGTGGGAGCACTCTTTCAGGCCCTTTACTCTGTGTTCCCCAGTTGCTGAAATAAATCCAAGTGCTACTGAAACCAGAAATAACTTCTACATCCACTAATGCCACTGCCTGGTAGTGCTGCTCATTACTTCATCAATAAGATGATGCATCAGTAAACTATACTCCTTTGAGATCACTGTCTTTGCCAGTGGAGGTGCTTCCTGAATTGGGGAAGTCTTATTGGACATTGCTTGAAACAGCAAAGCTGCATTTATGTCCTTTTGCTGTTTGGATACTTTAACACTGCCCTCTGTAATTGGCATGATCTCATTAATGCCTTCTAGACAGACTGTGGGTTTCTGAGCAATACCTGTGGGTGATGTTGTGCCCATATGAACTATATCTAATAGATAGAAAGGTCCACGAATAACCCTTCTTATTTTCTCTGCTTGTTTCAAGGCTCGTACCAGAGACAGTAAACCCTTTTCAAGGTCTGAATATCTTATTTCAGTGTCACTGAAAGAATGAGAACTGAACTGAAGTGGTCTGTTAGGCCTGTCTGGCCCTTTCTGCCATAGATTGCAGTGAGGGCCATATTTGCTGAACCCCCATCTGACACAGATAGGGTCTCTTGGATGTATAGGACCAAGCTGCTGGAATAATCTCAGTTCTTTAATTAATAACTCCAGTGCATTGGTATGCTGTTCAGTCCATTCCCATGACTTACCTTTCTTGAGTAAGTTATATAAAGGACAAGTGATTAAAGAGAACCCAGGAATATGTGTACACCAATATCCTAGAAATCCTAGGACTCTAATTCCTTCACATTAGAGGGATTATGTCCCTGTTCTACTTTTTCCAAAGTGTAAGGAGCAACAGAAGTGGCTCCTGTAACCCACCAGACTCCTAGGAATTTAACTTCCTGAGCTGATCCTTGGCATTTGGCTTCTGGGATGTCTAATTCCTGTTCAGTCAGCATCTTATGCATAATTCACATTGTGGCTTTTACACCTTTTTGACAATTTCCTCCTATGAGGATATTATCAATGTACTGATATACAGTAACATCTGATGGAAGCAAAATTTTTTTCTAAAACTTTAGCCAGGAAGTTATGAGCAATGGCTGGAGAGTGTTTATATCCTTGTGGCAGTCTGTTAAAACTAAATTGATTGCCATGCCACATGAAGGTTAATTGTGTTTTTTCTTGCTCTCTGTCATGATAAACATATCTTTGACATCTAGGGCAGCCATCCAAGCATGAGAGGTTCCCTGTATCAGTGTTAGAATTTCAGCAATATTTGGGACAGCTGTATGAGAGATAGAAAAACCGGTTTTATTACAAGCAAATAAACTAAACAGGGATTATTAACTTAAGGATTTTTTTGTTTGCTTTGGTTTTGTTTGTTACTAACCTATAGATGCTCTGTGGAAGTTGTAAGGCATCTGGTCCAGTTCTGGAGCAGATGCCAGGGATTGAGCGTTCAGGAATAGGGGAATTACATATTAACTAGAATTATAGTTGAAGCAGCCTCAGCCATGTGGCTGACCATGCAGGCAGATGGGGGCTGACCTGTTGCCTGAAACTCCGCCCTGGCATGGGGGGGACATAGAAGAACCAATCCGAGGAAAGGGAATGCCCCCCTGGTTACATAGATGGGTTGGACCTTGAAAATCTTTAAAAGCATGACTTTTGAATTGGAAGGTGTGCTTCTGGGGATCCTGTGTGACCTGGACATCCAACACGTGTTGCAATTAAATTTTCTTCAATTTATGATGACATGGACAAGGAGCAGGAATAGAGGGTGGACAGTCATTTCTCTTGGGAAAAGTATTTTCCTCCATTTAATGTTAGCATCTCCATTTAATGTTAGCATCACTGATCTTGTAATACAAATCCCTGAGGTTAAACTTGGCATCAACTGGCATCAACTTAGTATCAATTCTTTCTCAGATTATTTGGTTAACAAAGGACACAATGAATATTCACATCCTGATGTTAACTACTTTAGCGAGAGCCTTTTGTCCTGATCTCTCCCTAGGTCAGAAGGGGGAGGGAAGATGGGCTCAGGTGGGGGAAGGGGTCAGAGTTTCTGGCCTTCTGCGTGGGTCAGGAGCTCAGCTCTCAGCGGAGTGAGTGACACACTGGTTCTGGCATCACTGGATAGCCTGGACTGTGTCTTCCCCTCTCTAACTTGACCATTTCATCTGTGAGTGATCATGGGCACTGCAGAAGCTGCTGTGAGGAAAGAGAGAGAGCACGCCTGTTTCCTGCACTGTGGAGATGGGATTTCTCACGGGAGCTGACCGGGGGACTGTGCTCCTGCCATCTTGCCTGAGAAAGAATCCAGCCAGCTGGGCACAACATCACCACCTGCTGTCCGTAAATATAACTACATCCCCTGAGAGAGAGGCCAGCGCCTGAGGTGCGACATTGCCACCTGCTGTCCGCAAATATAACTGCATTCCCCCTTTTTTGGGGGGTGTTAGAGTTTCAAACCTCAGTTTGGAATTCCTTCCAAAAAACTTAGAGCCAACACCTTAGTGTCGGTAAAGATGTTTAACAAAGGACACAAAGGATGTGCATATCCTGATGTTATCTGCCTTAGGCATAGCCTTTTGTTCTGATGTCTCCCCAGTCTGGGAGGGGGAGGGAAGACAGGCTCGGGTAGGGGAAGGGGTGGTGTTTCTGGTTTTCTGCGCAGGTCAGGAGTTCAGGGGCTTGACGGAGTGAGGCGAATGGGGGACACACACTCCGATCTCAGCATCACTGGATACTGGATTGTATTCCTTTTTTCTCCTTCTCTAACTCAACCATTTTCATCTGTGACCAATTATAAACACCACAAAGATTGCCGTGAGGAAAAGAGGAGGGAGAAAGCCCTGTTTCCTGCCCCTGCAGAGACAGGATTGTTGCTGCTTTGCTTTCCCATTTCTCACGGGAACTGACCTGGGAATCACTGAGGGAATTGCCTGCCATCACCCTGAGGGAGGTCCCAGCCGGCCGGGTGCAACATCACCACCTGCTGTCCGTAAATATAACTGCAACCCCTGAGAGAGCTAGCGGCCAGCGGCGGAGATGCCACAGCACCACCTGCTGTCCGTAGATATAATTGCATTCCCCTTTTTTTTGGGATAGCCAAAAAGACCTTTTGACCGTTTGCCTTGTTGTTTGGGGTGAAGGGGTTTATTATAAATTGTTGTTTGGTTCTTTTCAGGATATATATATATATGTGTGTGTGTGCATTGTGGTTAAGAACAGTTATCCTTTTGTTTATATATATTTTTTCCTAATTAAAGTTCTGTTTTCTAAATTTAAAGAAGAGGGATTATTTCTTGGCCAACACAGATATCTTTGTTCCCCCCTTGAACTAAGACAGGGGGGTAGCCAAAAGACCTTTTAACTGTTTGCCTTGTCCTTTGGTGGGAGTGTGGGGGTTTATTACAAACTGCTGTTGTTTGGTCCTTTCTGGATATATATATGTGTATTGTGGTTAAGTACTGTAATCCTTTTCATATATATATATTTTCTAATTAAAGTTCTGTTTTCCTAAATTGAAAGGAGAGGTATTGCTTTTCTTTCTCTCTCTCTCGGCCAACATAAATATCTTAGTTCTCCCCTGAACTATGACACTGTGTTACCAGCAATTCGAGCTATGTTACCTGGAATTCAGCCTATCCCACCAGTAACTCAAACTGTGTCAATTGCAACCCAGACTACACCACCATTCTTCTCCATTCCCCTAGCCACAAAGTTCAGGCCACAGTTTGTTTTCACCTGGAGGAGTGTGCAGTACAGCTGGAAAAAGAACCATTTTCAACGGGGTCCTGAACAGCAGCAAGCTTTCAAGCAGATCAAGCAAGAGATTGCACACGCCATGGCTCTTGGACCAGTTTGAACAGGACCAGACTTGAAGAATGTGCTTTATTCTGCATCTGGAGATAATTGTTCCTCCTGCAGCCTCTGGCAAAAGGTAGCTGGTGAGACATAAGGGCGACCACTTGGTTTCTTGAGCCAAAGCTACAGAGGATCTGAAGCCAACTACACCCCTATGGAGAAAGAAATCCTACTAGCTTATGAAGGCACACAAGCAGCCTCAGAAGTGATTGGCACAGAAGCTCAGCTTCTCTTAGCACCCTGACTACCAGTGCTGAGCTGGATGTTCAAGGGAAAGGTTCCCGCTATGCATCATGCTACCGATGCTACATGGAGCAAGTGGATTGCTTTGATTATGCAGCATGTCTGGATGGGAAGCTCGAATCGCCCTGGAATTCTAGAGATCATAACAAATTGGCCTGAAGGTGAGAACTTCAGTCTGGCAGATGATGAGGAAGAACAGGTGAATCGAACTGAGGAAGCTCCACCATATAATCAGTTAACTGAAGGAGAAACACGCCATGCCCTCTTCACTGATGGTTCTTGCCGTGTGGTAGGGGCAAACCGAAAGTGGAAAGCAGCAGTTTGGAGTCCTACCCGGTGAGTGGCAGAAACTACTGAAGGTAAAGGTGAATCAAGTCAGTTTGCAGAACTCAAAGCCATCCAGTTGGCCCTAGATATTGCAGAATGAGAAACATGGCCAAGGCTCTACCTCTACACCGACTCATGGATGATAGCCAACGCCCTATGGGGATGGCTGGACCTGTGGAAGAAGATGAACTGGAGTTGTAGAGGAAAATCTATCTGGGCTGCTGACATGTGGCAAGACATTGCTGCTAGAGTGAAGAAATTGAAAGTGAGAGTCCACCATGTGAATGCCCATGTACCTAAGAATAGAGCTAGAGAGGAACATAACAGCAACAGACAAGCAGATTGAGCTGCACAAGTCATGGTGTCACAAGTAGACCTAGACTGGCAGCATAAGGAAGAGTTGTTCTTAGCTCGATGGGCCCATGATGCCTCAGGTCATCAGGGTAGAGATGCCACCTATAAATGGACACAAGATGGAGGGGTGAATTTAACAATGGACACAAGATGGAGGGGTGAATTTAACCATGGACACTCTCAGGTTATCCATGACTGTGAGACATGCACTGCCATTAAACAAGCAAAGAGAGTGAAGCCACTGTGGTATGGTGTATGTTGGGACAAGTATAAATATGGAGAGGCATGGCAGGTTGATTACATCAGGTTGCTACGGACATGACAAGGTAAACGTTGTGTGCTCACTATGGCGGAAGCAACCACTGGATGGCTAGAAACTTATTCAGTACCTCATGCAACTGCCCGAAATACCATTCTGCATCTCGAAAAGCAAGTCCTGTGGCAACACAGTACTCCAGAGTGAATTGAGTCAGACAATGGGACTCATTTCAAGAACAATCTAGTTGCCACTTGGGCATGGAAGCATGGTATTGAATGGGTATATCACATTACATATCATGCACCAGCCGCTGGGAAGGTTGAATGGTGTAATGGACTGTTAAAAACTACTTTGAAAGCACTAGGTGGGGGATCTTTTAGGAATTGGGATAAACACTTAGCCAAGGCCACCTGGCTAGTTAACACTAGAGGTTCTGTCAACCGAGCTGGCCCCGTGCAAGCAGAATCCCTCCACACTGTTGATGGAGACAAAGTTCTAGTAATCCACTTGAGAGGTATGCTAGGTAAAGCTGTTTGCATTCCTCCTCCCTCAGGCCAGGACAAACCCATTCAGGGAGTTGTCTTTGCTCAAGGGCCAGGATACACTTGGTGGGTGATGAGGAAGGATCGAGAGATTAAGTGTGTGCCTCAAAAAAGTTTAGTCTTGGGAAAAAACTAATCCATATTTCTGAGTTTTATCTTGCAGGACACCAGTCACCAAAAGAGGAAGACCTAAACAAAGCTGGTATCCAATGATGACACAGACCTGTGAATCAACCTAAAAGAACCAGAACTGTGGATGTGACTGAGAAAGACCAAAGATCTGAATTAAGCAGATGCTGGTTCCCAACGACAAGTCTTAAATGAACAAGGACTATATAAGCACGGGATATATATATTACGTAACGAAATGGTATGGAATAAGGGGTGGAGAATGTGGTGGTTTAGTTTTCTTGGTTTTGGTCTAGGTCTTCACTGGTAACAGGGTCATAATTAAGGAAGCATTCCACATCATTCCTTCATGTAATCAGGGGCATATAAGGTGAGGAGGAAGGTTTCCTCCCTTTCTCTCTCTCTCTCTCTCGCTCTCACTCTCTCTTTCTTCCTTTCATGTGCTTGGAGGACATCAGGTCTCTCTGTCGGCTTAGCTCTTATCTTTATGAGCTGAGGCCTATCAGAGAAACTGCTGTCCCAGGTGCACAGAGGGGAAGGACCTGCTTCTCTTCAGGGGAATTTGGTGAGAATTTATCATGCTAGTTACTTATTGAGCTTTTCCCTGAGTTTACGAGTGTGTGTATCTGTTTTGTTTGGTTTTACCCATTTTTGTCCTATTTCTTCTTTCCTTTTTCCCCCTTTTCCCTTTTGGAGTTGTTTGGTGTTCTTATTCTGTATATTCATAGTGTTTGATTGTATATAATTGTAATATATGTGAATATATATATATACCTTTACTACAATTGTTTTTGGGTACTTTTTTCTTCTCTCTCGGCAGGGGGGAGTCTGTGTGGACAGCAGCTGGGTTTGGCAGGGAGCCAACTTGTGAAAAAAATCTCTTTTATTCAATTTAGTTAAGATACAAATATCTGTGAGATGAAGCTTAGCAGAAAAAGGAAAGTTTCCATTTCAGCATGTGTTGGGTGCTCTGGCCACGAAGGTCCAAAAAGCATGCCCCCACCCTAAAAATCATGCTTTTTATGTGTCCCAGGAGTCCCCCTTGTTAGCATAATGAGCAGGGTGGGCCTCTTCTTCTGACTGGGTTTGGTATGCCACCCCTGTGCAGGGAGATGGGGTCTTCTGGTCAGAATGACCCCTTTCTAAAGGCACACAAAGGGCCTGTCACGTGGCAAAAGTTTGTTTTGGCCCTATCCCAAATGCAAATTGTCCCTGGCACTAGCCCCAGACAGGACCTGGTGCCTTACAACTTCTACAGTGCGCCTAAAGAAAATAATTCCTGAGGTAATGAACTATTTGCTTGTAATAAACCCATGTTCTTTTATTTCTCACCAACCCGAACCTCCACAGGTTATATTTCTTTTGTTGCACAGATACTTGCTGTTTTTCTAAATTTAATAAAAGAGATTTTTCCTCACAGCTGCAGTTAAAGGAGCAGTACCAGAATTTAATTTTCAGAAGTCCAAGGTAAAATACCATTGGCCATTTGGCTTTTTAACTGGCCAAACCAGTGAATTATAAGGCAAGTGGGCTCTTTTTATGATTCCTCTTTTCTCTAGGTCCCTTACCACCCCGTCAGTACTACTGGTAAGTGCTGTGGTGGGCAGGGGATATTGATTTACGTTGTTAACCTTAGAAGAAGGCAGGGGAATTGATGTTTCTAAAAAATTAATAGCTTTTTTTAGAGTTTGATTTGCCCCTTTTTAATCCAAACTTGGTTTGCATTCCTGATGCTTCTTTGTCTTTTGCTGCAAAACTCCATACAGTTACCCCTGGTCGTTTCCAGGTCCATCTGCCCAATAAATCAAATACTAGGTTTGTTTGGGCAGCTCCTACAAGTACTTCAGCTTTAGTTCACCATTCTTCCACTGCATGTCAGACAGAAATCTTTGCTGTGGGACATTGTTTTATTATACCATCTACGCCTGTTGTGACTGGTTGAAATTGGCCAAATACCAAGAGCCAGAGGGCCCAGGACAGATGCTCCAAAGGCCCTCCCGTCCACAAGGGAAAAAAAGGGAGAAGGCGGGGGGAGGGCGGAACCAAACTCGCAAAAGCGAATTTCAGTAGAACTAAAACAGTTTATATACATTTACACATATATACATGTATATACAGTGGAGAAAAGAGAAAGAAAACAAGTTTCCACTTCCCTCTCACCAAAACAACTGCCATTCTTGTATCTCAGGACACCTCCTCCTGATCAGCAGACCTGCACCTACGGCCCACTCCCACACCAAGAGTGACCGCAGGGAGCTCCTCTGCTCTCCAACACTGCTGGAAGAAGGACTGACCCCTGACTTCTGACTCCCCCTCTTAATATCTTTGCTCACGTAAAGAAATAAGATGGAATACTTCCTCAGTTATGACCCAGTTACCAGGAAAAGCCTAAACCAAAACTATTACACCTGTAAATGCAACTTTACAGGGGCTTGGCAAAATCCCCAACAGGTCTGCTCTTTCTTTTGTAATCACAGTCATCTGGGCATCTCTGTCAGCCAGAAGCTCAATCATAATTTTCCTAGGACCAACCAGAATATTAAAAGGTTCAAGGCGTTTAAGAGTCATTGTACTGCTGCTATCATCCATGCAGGATGGCTCACTGACCGCCTCAGACACAGGGTTTTTTTGCCAATGCTTCTGTTAAGGCAATTAAGTCCTGTCTTGGTGGGCAGGGCTTATACTCCCCCGCTCAAGTGGGGAGATAGGGAGAGGCTTTTAGGTTTTTTCTCACTTCCATTGTTTACCCTTGCAGTTAAGGATTGAATAAATTTGTGGATGGCTTCTTTAGAAACACCAGTTAACAAAAAATGAGGCACTCCCAGATTATGGGCTTGCTGCCATAAATAATTTCACTCTATTTATTTGTGTTTTTTAAAAATTTTTCATTAGATCTGGACTGTGAAGCATTAAGTTGATGGACTTTCTGTGTAGGTTCGGGGAGTTTCTCTACAGGGAATTTAATAGTCAAGCCCATACATCACCTGTTAAATAACTACTTCATGTACTAATTCATCCCATGTTATATTAGGATTTTTTCATGAGAAGTGGAATTATAATTCTGCAGATTGTCTTGTAGGTCTCCCACATACATCTTTAGGCTGTCTGGGAGCCCATGAATGAGAAGCATTGACCTTGCTGGGTCAATGAAGGCTTGCATGGGGGATTTCATGTTAGAATTTCTATCATACATTGCCTGTATGTATGCTGCTTTTTGCACTGATGCAGCTAAGTCTGAGAGACCAGGTGTTTGAATAACCAGTGGGTCTTCTCTCTCTTGAGGATCAATTCCTCTGGCCCAGTAAGTGGCCCAAGCAGTTAAGGAATAATTATGATCCCCTGAGGTAGTAGTTAGAAAAACTCCCAGTCCTCAATATATTCTAGTTTCTTCTGCACTTGACATCACACGGTCTTCTCCCATAAGGGAAACCCTCCACACATATTCTACCTCAGTTTCCCCCGGACGCCGAGAAAACTTTTCTTGCAAACTTACCAGCTCAGGTGGCATCCAGGGAATTGTATAAGTCATAGTATGAGACTCATTATCACTGTCTATTATTGTTTCAGTCTCAATTAGTCGTCACAGAGAAACTCTCTGACAATCAGAAGCCAACAAATCCATATATTCATCATCATCACTATCACTGCTGCAAATCTTTGTGCCAAAATAAGATACTGACTTACATGTTTTTCTTACTCCTGAGGGGTTCTGTTTTCCTAACAGCAATTTTTTATCACTTCTCACAAGCAACAATCTAAGTTCTCAAACCTCCACCCTAAGCCACTCATTCTCAGTGAGCAGTGAACTTACTCCCTCAAGATCCTAATTTCTCTCCCAAATTCCTCTCAAAAGCCAAAGACGATTTCAGCACCTCATTTTCTGATTTCAAAACACTATATTCCACATCAGCAACTTTTGCAGGAACAGGTAAATATTTTGTTTCTTGTTGAGCATAACATAAACACACTTTTAAAACAGCACAAGTGGTACCTTTACATTTACCTTTTTTACACTTTTTCTCCATCCAACAATATTACTTTCTCCTCATCTTTCCAAAACTGTCATGCCCAGTCTTTGCTGGTTTGGGAAGGAGCACAGTTATATTTTTGCCATAACTTATGAATGATGAATCCCACTCCTGGTACCAAATTTCTGTCATGTGAAAAGTTTGGACAGAACATGCTTCTTTTTCTCACCCCTTTTTTATGCGACAGGGGAGTTTCTTGGTGTTTGGCTGTGGGTTGTTCTACTGCAAACTATGCTTGGAACCAACAGTCTTTCCTTCCTGAGAAAGAACTCCTTCTCAGCCTCCCGGGTACGACACAGTCTTCTCACTGCCTCTGGCACCTCAGCCACTTGCCGCAGGTGGTGCTCCACCTGGGCGTACCTTTTTCAGACAGGTCTGCTGCCTATCCCTGCCCCAGGAGAAAGGTCTACCTATTCACATCCTGCAGTTGGAGGTCTGCACTGAAGCCTTTCCCTTTGGTAACTCTGTCTAGATGGAGGCACTGGCCACAACCATGGCAGATGGTGCAGACCCCCAAGTTGGAGCTGCAGCCTTTGCTTTTAGAGGAGTGTCCACCATTGTGCCTTGGGAGTCAGGTGGTCACAGAACATGCCAGGTTGATGGAAGACAGAACTTAGATGCAAGTTAAGAATGGTATGTGCAATGACAGCTACAATGGTGTACTCATCTGCAGAGGCATTTCTCTCTGCCATGGAATCTTAATTCATAACAGTATCTGCAGCTGAAATGGAGTCTGAAATGATAACTATATTTCTGATGATGTCACAATGGCATCTGCAACTCCAGAGGCATCTGCATGTGTCAGCAAGTTACAAGTTATTTAACCTTGGAATATAAGTTGTTCTTCATAATATTCTTGTCTTCTTTTAATTTTCTTTTTCTTTCCTCCCTTGTCCCAACAAAGCAAACATGGACAGGGTCTTTGTGCATTGAGACAGGAGACGTCATTCTAACTAGAACATCAGATTCCCCAGGCTTTTTTTCTTTTTTCTTTTTCATTTTTAGAGTAAGATATACTTGTCTGCTCTGGCTGCTTCATTTCCTAGAACTCGGGCAGCAGAAGTGTGCTGATCAGTAATGCTGGCTTGAACCTGGTTTTACTCTTTTATATAACGTTTGATTCACGCCTGTTTGCCCACTTCTGAGGCAGTGGTGTCACTGCAAAAAGCTACAGAGTGTGTTCTCCAGTGGGGGCTGGAGATACAGACACTGGCTCTGCTGCAGTTGTTGGCGACTCCTTATCCCCTCCTGCAAGAGAATAGGCGTTACAGTTTCAGAATCTCACTGGAAGGAATTCCTTCCAGAGCTTGGAGCTAACGCCCAGATTCGCCCAGCTTCGTTCTGGTGGCCAACAACAGGGAGTCATGAATATTCACATTCCTTTTGAATGGTTGAGTGGGGCCCTTTCGTTATTTTCTCCCTGCTGTCAGGGCGGTGGGGGTTGTGGCTTCTGGGAGCCCTTCCCTCCCCCTCTGCCCCCAGTGCCGGGGGATTTGGGGGAGGAATTGGCTTTTTGTCCCTTTTTTTCCGTCCTAGTTTCGTGGCACAGAGAAAGCTCCAGTGGGGAGGCTGCTGCTGTTTCTTCGCTTCTGCCCAGCTCAGTGCCTCTTCTGTCGAGTGAGGATGGGAATGTCCTGCACCACGGGAGAACCGGGGTTGTGCAGTCGCTGCTTCCTCCTGCCTGCTGTGCCTCCCTCCTGCCTGCTGCTGCCTGCCTGTGCCTGGAGCTGCCACGAGGACGGGAACGCACCTGTCCTGCACCACGGAGAGGGGGTCCCTGTCATCTCTGCCATCGATCTTGAGGGACTGAATCGAGGCTGCGGTGTCGGCCACCGGTGGGCGGGTGACTTCAACCGTTCTCGGCTCAGCGGCCGACAGGGGCCGCAGCTGGCCAAGGCGCGACATCGCCACCTGCTGTCTGTAAATATAATTGCAGCCTCAGAGGAACAAACTTTTTCTTTCGTTCAAAAGGTCTATTACCAACTGTTTCTTTGGTCCTTTTCCAGACATATATATATGTAGAGAGAGATGATAGATAGGTAGGTAGATAGGTAGATAGAAGTTTTGTTTTTAGAAGTTTTGTTCTAAATTTAAAGAGAGGGGTGATTTTTTTGTCTGGCCTTTTTTGGGGGAAAAGGCCTTTCCTTTTCTCTCTCTCGGTCAGCATAGATATCTTAGCTCTCATCTGAACTAAGATAATAGAGAAGACTCTAGTCAGGTCTGTATTGAAGCTGCTTGAGTGTCAGAAGCAATGAACAGATTTCTTTTGGGCCTCTTCAACAAATGGAGTATAGACTGTGAGTGTTTTATAATGGTCACTTCAACTGGAGCTGCTGCTAGGCCAGCAGCAGGCTGGAGGGGCATTGCTGTGTCTCTCATCTCCACTGTTGCCCACAGTGTCTCCTCCTGCCACCTACCAGGACAAAGAGCCTAGTGGAAGGTCCAGGCGGGCTGAGTCAAGCCCTGGAGCCTCCTGCATTGTGCTCTTGGCATCTCCCTGGGCAATGAGTCGTCATGTGCCCTGCTCCTACAGCCATGGTGTCCACAGAACTGGCTGCAACTGGTTGATATCTGTTCTCTATCAAAGGGGAGGGGAACAGGTGGGTGTGGAGGGGGCCAAACCACATGGTGTGGTGTAGTATATATGTGGTCTGAGCAGTTCTGTGACCTCATGTGCTATATGTGTACATCTCTAATAATGTTGCTGTCTCCCTGGATTTGTGCAATAATATCAACACATGCAATAGGATCTGCAATGCTACCTGTATCTGGAATGCTGTGTGTAGCAGTTGTTGCTTGCAACTCCCCAGTGCAGGTAGCATTGCAGATGTTGGTACAATTCAGGGAAGATACCACTGCAGAGGTACTATTGCAGATGAAGATACCATTACAGACACCACTGAAAATGCAGATGCTATGTCAGATCCACTGTAGATGGAGAGTTGGAGGGGAAGAAAGCAACCTGGCTGAACCAAGAAATTTGGCTAGAACTCAGGGAGAAAAAAAGAGTTTATTACCTCTGAAAAAAGGGCAGGGAACTCAGGAAGACTACAATGATGTTGAGAGGTTATGCAATGAGAAAGTTAGAAGGCCAAAGGCCCAGCTAGAAATTAATCTTGCCACTGCTGTAAGAGATAACAAAAAGTATGTCTATAGATGTAGTGATAAATGGAACTAATAAGTTATTACAAATAAAGATGATGATAAGTTACTACTAATAAATATGATAATAAAGATAAGTTTCTACTAATAAAGGGAACTAACACTAAAAGGGTAAGGGAACTAACACTGAAGGGGTTAATAGAAATAATTGCAAGAGCTTTTGTTGAAGCTACAAGGACAAACTGCATAGTTGAGCCCATAGAATAGTTACAAAAAGATAGATAAGTAAGAAATAGGCTATGAGAGACAAAAGGTTCTTCTAGTGCTTGCCAGAAAAAACTGGACTGAACAAGATTTGGACCAGGGGTGAAAAGGACATGGGGAAGAAGATACACAGCCTTCATCCCCACAACCACCGCAAACGGCCACCAGAGAACAACATGCAGGTGCAAGAAGGAGGAGCGGAAGGAGGGGACATGGAAATAACTTCCAAGAACTGATTATAATAAATTTACCTTTTCTCAGGAATAGTGTGAATATGTAGAAGAGGGTTATGAATATGTAATACACACAATGCATAAAACCACTGCTCAGGGTTTTTCGGGTGTGCAAGTTTGTGGTGGAATGATCCCCCGTGCAATCTGTGCAGAATAAACATACCTCTCTAACCATCTGGTTGTGGGGCTATTATTCCGCAAGTCAGTAGCCCTCTAATTACTTGAGGCCCTTAAGTTATCTTTTAAAGATCCTGGTCTTCAAATGTCAGCAATCCAGGCTCACGAATGGGTCAACCCATTTGTTTTAGTGTTCTCATAAAGCCCTTAGCACATGTTTTATCCCTAAAAGATTTTGCTCTTTCCTTCATATTCCTTTCCATAAAGACAAAAATCAACACAATGAATAAAATCAGGACATTTTGATGTAGAGCAACTGTCCAGAAAGGGCATTTGGCTTTAGGAGCGTGCAGGGAAACAGAAACCCAGACACACTAATAACCAGTCCCCATGGTCAGCTCTTGCTCTTTCTACTCTCCCCAGTGGCACCTGCATGGAGACCACTGTCACAGCCTCTGCAGAAGGACACTGTTCATGCCAATTCCTACCCATTACTGAAATCTCTTGTGTTTCCACTATATTTTTAAAAGATATTTTAAGGTCTGTGTCTAGTGGAAACCCCCTGGGTAAGTCTGAGTGCTATCAGAAAACACCCCAAAATTTACTCCCAGTTGTCAGCACATCAACAATCAGGGATGGAGCACCAGCCAGGATTTGGGAATTCACAAAGTCAGTGTGATCTTTGGTGACCAGCGATAGGAGGGATAGCATGAAGCTGTGTCAGAGGAGGTTTAGGTCAGACATCAGGGACAGTTCTTCCACTAGAGGGTGGTTGGGCACTGGAACAGGATCCCTAGGGCAGTGGTCACATCCCCAAGACTGCCAAAGCTCAAGAAGCATTTGGACAATGTTCTCAGGGAGAGGGTGGTGACTTGAGAATAAGAGCTCCACAACCGGGTGGTTATAGAGAGGTACACTTATTTGGTGCCAGGTGCACTGGGGATAGTTCCACCAAAACATGCACACCTGCAAAACCTTGAGCAGTGGTTTTATGCATTTTATGTATTACACATTCATAACCCTCTTCTACATATTTACACTATTCCCGAGAAAAGGCAAATTTATTATAATCAGTTCTTGGAAGTTATTTCCATGTCTCCTCCCTTCGCTCCTCCTTGTGCCTGCGTGTTGCTCTCTGGTGGTCATTTGTGGTGGTTGTGGGGATGAAGGCTGTATGTCTTCTTCCTTTTGTCCTTCTCACCTCTGGTCCAAAACTTGTTTAGACCAGTTTCCTTGGCAGGCACTGGAAGAACCTTTTGTTTCTTATAGCATCTTATTTTTTCTTGTAGCCATTTATGGTCTCAGCTATGCAGTTTGTCATTGTAGCTTCAGCAAAAGTTCTTGCTATTATTTCTATTAATTTCAGTGCTAGTTCCCTTACACTTTCAGTGTTAGTTCCCCTGTTATTAGTAACTTATCTCTATTTAGTGTTAGTACCTTATTAATACCTTATATCAGTGGGATTGTTGAGGTCAGGGCCAGGAGCTGGACTGGATGATCTAGATGGATCCCTTCCATCTCAGGATATTCCACAGTTCTATGACTTTGTGGTTCAATGATTCTATGATGATTCTATAATTCTATGGTTCCATGGTTCTATGACATGAGGTTATAATGCAGTGGACCCAGAGCAATTATTGGCCCACTGGCCCAGTAAGCACTGGCTCAAAGCTTTCATCTTGTAGCCAAGTGCCTTTTTGTTGCAGGATGAGCAAGTCAGACTTTTGTCTGATTTATGCAAGTGAGACTTTACAGAGGTTTGTTTTTCTCCAAGTCTACTGGTTTTGTAGCCTACTAGAAGGAAAAGCAACTTAAGTCAAATCAGGAGAGAACCTCCTGCATTAGGAGACTTCTCTGCTGACTTTTGAGACCATTTTCCTCCTCGCATTCAAACTATTTAAAAAAATGAGAGTAATTTTGTTGCTTGTGTTTGGTTATCAAATCTGAAGATTTTTGAAAGGTGTTGTTAGCACGTTGAGATGGTAAAAGCTTAAAGTTACATATAAAATTTGGCTTTTAGATCTGTAAGGTAGTTCTCTGAAGTGCCAGGTAATTACATATTTATATCCATTCTTATGAACTTACTAATGGGTTTTTTTTCTGCATTTGTGTTGTTTCCAGAATACCCCAGTGCTAATGCCCTGAATCTGAAGAACGCATCACTGATCAGAGAGTCCTGGCTGAGGCAGTTACAGCTGCCAGCAGAGCAGAAGCTATATGAGTATGAAGCATTGGATTCCTTCTGAAGGGTGTCAGGATGTTAACATTTTGTACAGATATTAGTTTACAGAGGCATTCAGACTACCTTGTTAAAGCTTTTGTTAATTTTTTTTTGTTGTGGGGTAGATTTTAATGTATCTGTCCCAAAGTAGACTTAGATTTTTAGACCTTTTGGGACATGGGGCACAAACTCCAAAATTGATGACTTTTAAGATTATTCTAATGGGTTTGGTCTTGGGGTTGATTTTGTGAGAGCAAAGTTGCAGATCCTATTTTCTCCACATGAAGAGATTCCTTATATGTGAGTTTGCTTTTACTGAGATTATAGTAATTACATGTACACATTGTAGTAACTATATATACATAAATAAAGTTATAATATTTTCTTATCTCAGAAGGGTCTCATTGTCAATGTTTGACTCTTTCTTCCATTTGGGGGAGGCAGGGGTGAGGTGAGAGGTGGTGGCATGTATTCATAAACCCCAGATCTGGGGCTTTTGCATACTAGCTGTAGAGGAAAATACAAGGGTTGCCAGCTGTTGGCCCATAAGAAGGTTCATTGATATGTTATTCCTATTTGTTTCCTAAAGGGCCTAAGAGGTTATTGTAAACTATGGTAGTAGTGTGGGCTGGGATAAAGTTAAATTTCTTCATAGTAGCTTATACGGGGGCTGTGTTTTGGATTTATTCTGAGAACAGGTTTCTTAACACAGAGATGCTTTAGTTTAAAACCCCTCTTTTTTAGGGTCAGAATCTGAATTTCAATGACAAACAAAACAATCTATGAAAAAAATTTAGAGCCCAAACCACAATTTCAAGATCCAAAGGATTATTTTTCAGATTCAACCCTGAGCTTTTCAAGCACAAATCCTATTTATATGATGCAATCCTCAAAATTAGGGAGAACAGCACATATTTTAAAACACCAGAGCATACATTTGGGAGAATAAATAGCCAATTCAAACTCCCAAACCCTGCTTTCAGACTACAAAATCTCATTTATAAATGCCATTTATAATGCTTTTAAAGTTCAAAGACTCATTTAGACAGCCCAAAGCACCATTTTTAAGGCCCAAGGTCCAAAGCCTTATTTGTACAGTCCAAAGGCTTATATTTGACCCCAAACCTTCCTTTTTAGTTTCTAAAGCATCCCTGTCAAGGACCAAAGCCTCATCTTTAGGATTCAGTCCACAGTTTTGCCAGCTGAAAGCCTTCTTTTAAGCCTCAAGACCCATTTCCTCATGCACTTAGGAGTAAAGTAGGTCCCAAGCTGCTATGGGAACGGTAAGAGTGCTCATCCTTCTCCGTGATGGAGCAGGTGTCCCCCATGTCACAGTGGGAAGCACATCAGCCCAAACAGTCCAGCTGCAGGTGGCTTAGCTTCAATAGCTTTTTGGGCAGGCTGAGATATTTCTAGCTCCCAACTGGGACACTTGAGACAGGGAGCTTCAGGTTGTAAGAGCTGCATAACATCTGTCATGGCTGTTGCCACTGAGGATCAATCCACCAGCATGAGGCAGAACAAGATGGACTTCTGGGAGGGGATAGAGCCCACCTTCATGATGCCCAGCATCACCCACTGAGGTACAGACATCTGCAGCCACCACAAGAGTGTCACCAGGACCCACCACTGCAGCATTGCAGGGTACTGCAGTCATCCCAGTGTTGTCTCCATCTGGGGCTTGGAACAGCAGTGACACACTGCCAATGGCCCAGAGCCCAGAGGTGTTGGAGGGTGGAGAGCTGGCAGATGCAGAGTGAAACCTGGTTTTCCTTTGCTTTTCAGAGCAAATGGCTGCCTGGGACACAGTGGCTGGCTACATCCAACAACAGCTCTTGCTGCACAAGGTGGGACAATATCTGTATCCTCCTCATCCACCCAGAGAAGTAGGAAGTCCCCTTGGCTGTGGAGCATGGCCTCCCGTTTCCTTTCCTTTCCTCAGAAAGCAAGAAACTCACCTCAAAAGACCCTACTCCACTTGCAGGAAACCATCTCAGAAATTAGGAGTTGAGGACCAAAATTGAGCATATCCAGGAATTGCTTCCACACAAAAGGAACCAAGACAGAAAGCTGTCGCTGGCATTTACCTCCCCTGGGCAGCCTAAAACTTCATTTCTTGGGGCCAGAGAGGAACCAGTAGGTTCACCTCCTTTGCAGGGTCTAAAGGGTCATTTGTAGTATCTCATCTAATAATTTTTCATACCTAAAGACTCCATTTTAGGGCCAAAATACTCATTTCTCACCATCCAACCTGTTTTATATTACCTTTGCTACCTGTAGTCTCTGATTTGGAAGGCCCAAAGTTTCATTTGTGGGGTAAAGGCTCATTTAGAGTCCAAAGCCTCCTTTAGAGTGTCCAAAGGGTCATTCTTGGGCCCAATCCCCTTTTTAGCTTCTATAGAATCTGTCTCTGGGACCAAAACCCTCCTTAGCACTTAGTTTGTATATTGGCAGGCTCAAGGCTTTCTTTTAAGCCTCCAAAGACCCATTTGTAGGGGGGCAAAAACTTAGTTTGTGGTATCAAGGCCTCCTTTGAGGGTGGGCATTCTTCGGGTTTGGGTCCAAGAATGACAGATCCTTTGGGCTCTCTAAGGAAAGCTTTGGACCCTACAGATGAAGCTTTGGACCTTCCAAATAGGATTTGCAGCTTTCAAAATGATGCTCTGAGTCCTTCAGATGAGTCTTGGAGTTTGTGCCTAAACAAAGGGGGTTTGTACTTAAACGTGGAATTCTTGGATCCTAACAATGAAATTGTACATCTTAAACAAAGGATTATGGGTACTAAACTGTATTGATACTAAAGGTATGGCCTTAAAAATGGGATTTTACATACTAGAAATCAGTTTATGCACCTTCCAAACAAGGCTTTGGACATGAAGAACATCAGGCTTTGAGCCCTCAGTGAGGAGTTTGCACCCTAAAATGAGGCTTTTCAGTCTAACATGCACTCCTGAGAAGTGGATTCCAAAGAATCCTGGTGCTTTTTAGAGAGATGAGAGAGCCAGGGTGAGAGAGCAGCTGAGTGGGGGCCTGGCAGCCAACCAAGGTCCACCCAGCACAGTTGGTGAAGGTGTTCTTTTGGTATTGCTAGTTCAGGGTCAGCCTGAAGTTGACCTTGAGGGCAGAGAAAATTCATTGGATACGAACTGTAAGAGCCCAAGTGATTTTCTACAGAAGTCTCAGAGACACATTCCAGTACCTGGGAAGAATGAAACAGAAACCCCCAGGACACCAAGTGTGCCAGCGAAAGCAGTGACCAGGCTCACGGACCTCAGCAGCCTTTAACTCATCCCGTTGCTGCTACTCCTGGAAGAGGCAGGAGCACTGCTGATGGGTGAAGAGACCTTTGCCAGGGAAGGTTCAGTGACTTCCAGTTGTGAGAGGTGGCCAGGTTGTGGGAACCACAGGGTTCCGTGGACACAAGGGGACATGCTCCCTTGCAGCCTCATGTCACAAAGGGACAGAAATGTGGCACCTGTAACAGCAATTTGGACTTCACCTGCCCAATGCCTGGTATCCTGAGGAGCAGGCTAGCAAAAGCTAGTTAGACTGAGCTGGCTTTCGGGATAACTCTGCTCCTTTCTTTCCTACTTGTGTGCCTGCATTTTCCCAAGCATTCTTTGTCCTTGACAGCATCTACAAGCACCAACAAAACCCTGAAGCTGTTCTGTGGGTCACATTTGGGGTTTTTTAAGTGTTTTCTTTCCCAACAGGAGATGGGATTAGTGCTGCTCTGATCTTTCTGGAGGAGGACCTGGCATACTTTGTCATGCAGAGCTTTTCCATCTGTTCATAAGAGGAGCAACAGCCACAACAGGAAACAATTCCTGTGAGTATCAGCTTTACCAGCAGGCTTGAACTTTGTGAATGCCCACAGACAAAGTGGCTGGTGCTTCATCGCTGAGCATCAATGCACTGACAACCTAGACTGAAATCTGGAGTGTTTCCTGAGAACAGCCAGACTGACTTAGGTGGTTTTGGTCAGACACAGCAAAATGCATTTGGTCACATAGTGGCATCTGCCACTATGCACAAAACTTTGAAAGAGGATATTGTTCAGAGAAAGAACTGTCATGCATAGGGTACTGTCTCTGCTCGGTACTTCCTTGTTTTCTTCACATTACAATCAGGAAAAGGGAAGACTTGGCCTGGTAGTGCAAGGTTCTAGATGGAAAGGAAGATATACTGAGAGCCAGAAATCAGTGTGTGTTTGCTGGATTTTTGACAGACTAAGCAGGGAAACAAACAGTTTTTCCAAAACTGTTTCCCTGCTAGTAGATGTCAACGGGTGTTAGGTTTCCCCTAGTGTTTCTGGATTGGTGGTTAGAGCTGTTGCCCTTGGTACTCCTATAGAGAACTCAAGATTTGGATATGCTTTCAAGCAACAATATAGTCACATCTCTTCAAATGTCATTTCCTTGCAGTTATTGCTGAAGGAATGACTCCGCCACAAAGGATCCTCTTTCCCCCAGTGGAGATTTGCATGGACTGGCAGCAAAGACAGAGACCTGGAGCGGGACTCCGCAACCTGGGCAGTACTTGCTACATCAACGTTGTCCTGCAATGCCTGACATATACACCCCCTCTGACCAACTACCTGCTCTCTCGTGAGCATAGCCGGTTGTGTGAGTACTTTTAGGAACATCTCCTTGTAACTGTCTTGAGCACATCCCAAGGATTTCCAGAACTTAGAACTGCATTTAGGGGAACAGCAGCCCTTCTTTGTCATCCCCATGAGCTTGTGTTCTTTGAATATGAGCCAGAAGCTGCTTGCCTTATTGAGGTGCATCCATCTTCAGGAGGGCACCACTTTCTTGCCCTGTGTCTCTGTCCCAGCAATTGAAAACCTCCTGGCTTATTGTGCTGAAAACTTATGCCAGTTCAGCCTCCCTCTGAAGAACTTTTTCTGTGCACTAAAATGTCCTGGGCTTGTTGGGACATTGGCATCTTGGGAGAAGAGGAGTGAAAACTATTCTTAAGACTACAAGATCTCCATTAGGTTTTCCACCGCTAGGTATGGTTTACTAACCTGAGGAGCTTCCCTCCCTTCCTCTTCAGGTTTTCAGCAAGGCTTCTGTATGATGTGCATCATGGAAGCACATGTTAGGAAGGTTCTGCGTTCCTCAGCCAGTGCCATCTGGCCTAGGGCCGTCATCAAGGACCTCAAACGTAAGTAATTTCTGATGCTTCAACAGGTTCTATTCTGTTCTTGTAGGGGAGAACTACTAACTTCTTTCTTAGTCATAGGAGAAGAATTTGAGCCTGACACGGCCGGAGATGCCTTTGAGTTCTTACGCTGTGCTCTCAAGGCCATGCAGAGAGCCTGTCTGAGTGGAAGCAGCAAGTAAGCATAAGTACATAACCTCTTCAATGTTCTCAAGCTCATTAGACTTCTTGATGTGCTTCCATCAAGGAAACCTTATGCCCAGGACTTTCCAAGCTAAACCCTTGGAGGGGATAACTCTCTTTCTTGTCATTTATTTCCAGCTTGGACATTTCTTCTCAAACAACGACCATTGTCCATCAAATATTTGGGGGCCTTCTGAAATCCAGAGGTACGTTTCCACAACTATTGCTCTCCTTGGCATTGTTCTGCCCTTCTGTCTGATAAACAGCATGGTCCTGAGACTGGCATAGTAGGTATCAAGAGCATAAACTGTCACTGTCAATTAACTTCACTTAGCATTTTGATTTTCCTTCCAGTCACATGCTTGAGATGCCAAGCAGCTTCTGATTTCTACAAGGCCTTCCTGCATATCCTTTTGGATATCAAAGTAAGAGGGCTTGCAGCTGTGCCTCAAGATGTCCCAAGGCCCCCGTAGCTTTCCAGAACCAAACCATTTTTCTTAAAAATGGATCCTGCGAGCACAAGGGAGCTTTGTGGTGGGTGGGAAGGGGAATGGATCTCCTTCTGCAGACGGCATGGCACTGGTCTCCCTGTGGTGCTGGCTTTAAGCTAACAAGTAGCATTATCCCCTCTGCACCCTTGACATACTCTTCTTCTCCTTCCCTTTGTCCTCCTCCACACCTGTCTGGTTCCCAGGCTGATGGTTTCGATCAGTTTTCACTACTGATGATCCTGCACACCACCAGTAGCTGAACTGAGTGGTGAAACAGAGAGAAAGCTCTTGATGGCCCCAGGAACCTCTGGGACATGAGAGAAATGTTCAGCACCACACCCTCCTTCTGCCTGTTTTTGGACACTGCCTGCGGGGTCGTGGTGGGTCTCCTCAGCATCAGCTGCCTGGTCTTTTTGTTGACTCCTCAAAAGTGTTTGGGCAAGGGCATTTCCCATAGCTCAGTGGCTCCTTTCTCACTCCTCCAGGAAGCCTCATCCCTCACAGCAGCTCTGAAGGACTTTGTGACACCCAAGAAGCTGGATGGAAAAAACTGCTTCAAATGTAGCAGGTAAGATGATTTCTAATGACATATTAACACTTCTAGTGTGAAGGAGCTGCATGTCATCAAGCAAAATCACCTTTTCATGGAAGCTTAATGTACAGTAATGAGGTGCAGCTTCTTTTAATATGACCTTATGGCATCTAATAGCCTTAAAATACTGTAAGGATATGAGACATAGAAAAGCTTGTCCAGCCTTGTGGGGAGAGATAGGGTGTGTTTCAGCACTTGGCTTTGTGCTTGGTTTCAAGGTGTGAGAAGAAGGTTACCATCTCTAAGAGAGTTACAGTCCATCATGTGCCCAAGGTCTTCGCAGTGTGTCTGGAAAGGGCTGCTGATCACACGGGCAAGAAGATCAGCACGGTGTGTATGCAACTGCAGTGCAACTTGCTCCTCCTGAAGCTGGATATTCCCCAAAGCACTACACTCTTTCAGAAGGTGCTCATGTTGGGTTTTTTGTGTTCCCTTATGGTGAGAGGAGAGTTCCCACGGGAAGACCAGTCTGGACTCTGCCCTGACAGAGCTGCTTTGGCTGAGAATCATTTCCTGCCACCCAAACCATTAAGTGCTGAAGGCTATTTAATAGGGTAGTTCAGGACAATTTCTGAGCCCACTTGGTCTCTCTGTAGTTTGTAGAGTATCCCGAGTACTTGGATCTTCTGCCGTACATGTCTGACACAGCTGGAGAACCCCTCCTCTACTCTTTATATGCCGTCGTGGTGCACAGTGGTGACACCTGTCTCGATGGACACTTTTTCTGCTACACAAAGGTAAAGAACAACTTCCCTCCAAATGGGGGAAAAACGTATGCTGGGAAAGACGAAATTTCCTATTACTGTTACTGGCAGTCAGGATTTTGGGGGAGAAGGTCTCTTTCGTGGCTGGATTGTATTTGTTTTTGTCTACTCTTGGTTTGACAGTTTTTTGCTTGTGGGGTTGTGGAGAAACTTTGCAGTTCTTCTCCAGAGACTGGATGCCTTCTTTTGCAGGCCAGCAATGGACTATGGTACAAGATGGACGATGAGTCTGTGGATAATTGTGGCATCCATGCAGTTCTCAGGCAGCAAGCCTATTTGCTGTTCTATGCCAGGTAATAACCAGTGTCACATGTTCAAATACATTTCCTTTTCCTGGATTTGCTGTTTGTCTTCTCATCCTCCTGACTGTTTCTGTCATAGGAGACAATTCCTCCTTGCATCTTCAGTGCTGTCAATCCAGAACTACCCCAGACCAGTCTTTCTCTTTCCTTGCTGGGCTTTAGGCTTGCTGCCCTGCGTAAACTGCTCTCTTCCTGCTCTCTGAAACTGGCTCATACAGAGAAAAGGACTTAAAGGGGCTTCCAGGAAAGACGGGGAGGGATTCATTGTCAGTGAACATAGTGATAGGAAAAGAGGCAGTTTCAAAGTGAAAGAGAGAAGATTTAGGTTAGATATTAGAAAGAAATTCTACCCTGTCAGTGAGGCACTGAAGCAGGTTGCCCAGAGAAGCTGTGGCTACCCCATCCCTGAAAGGATGGCTTAGAGCAATCTGGTCTAGTAGCAGATGTCCCTGCTCATGGCAGGGCATCTGAAACTAGGTGGTATGTAAGAACCCTTCCAAACAAAACTTTTCCAGGATTATGTGAAATGGAAGCCTTGGGGGGTGTAGAGTTGAGAACTTGCTCTTACAGGGCAGACCACGTGGGAAGACCCCAGCTGAATTTCCCATTGGTGACCTCGATGAAGTCTTTGTTGTAGAAACTGCTCCAAGAATATTACTGAATCCCTGAGAAATCTGTAAGGAATGCCCTAAATAGAGATCACTCTTTTTTTCTCCAGATGCTCTGATTTGAAAATGAGAGAAATGGCGTCTTCCTCACTGACACCATGCTATGCTCATTCCTTCCCTAGTCAGTGTGGGGCCAGCAGCAAGCAGGCAGATTCTGCAGGACCACAGGGTCTGCCTGGTACCACTACGTTGATGCGCTACCCAAGGAAGAGTGCCAGGGAGAGGACCCAGGACAGATCCTCGCAGTGGGACAGTGATCGCCACAGCTGGTTTGTCGAAAGCACCACCTATGACAGCTCAACAGGGAGGAAAAGGAAGAGAACTAGTCCTCTAGGACATGAGCACGCTCTGCAGGATGGCCCAGCTTCAGGGCCCTCCAAAAGAAGCTGCCAGCAGGCTCTTGCACCCAGTGCTGCTCAGGAGCAACCCCTGCAAAGGCAGAGAGAGCAGGGTAGATCACCGCAGCAGGGTTATGATCTCCGCAGGCGGTTTGTGGAGATCACAGACTACCACCAGTCAGCAAAGAGGAGGAGGAAACACTCATATGGAATCAGCAGGCAGAAAAGCCAAAGCCAGAATTAAACACCCCTGTTGGCCTTGTATGAATAATTGACAGGGTGTTTCCTTCTCCTTAGGTTTTCGGGCAATTTGGTGGAAATACTCAGTGAAGAATGTTTGTGTGATGGTATTTTGAAAGCTGTGTACTTGCATGTGCCCATCTGGCAATCTCTTATTTTTAAATATGGAGTTCAAGTCATTTGGAGGGACATGGGCTGGATGAGCCAACAGCAACTGGGACTGAAACAGGATGGGCCCCAAGGGTGCTGCTCAGTGGCACCAAGTCTAGTGTGCAGCCAGGAACAAGTGGTGTGTCCCACCTATCGGACATCACCTGCCCTGACTCTGCCTCTGGGCAAGTCCAGGTAGGCAATGCCATTGCTCCCAGGCTCCTGCACGGCAGCAAGAACAATGGCAGCCTTGGGGTGCTGCACTGGGCATTTGTGTGGTCTCGCGGCTGACTCTCCTGTTCTCCAGAACTCACAGGGCTTGCTCCAGATCTGAGAAGTAGGGCAGTCTCTGATTATCAGCACAAGGTGGGAGAGAGCATTGCAGGCCTTGACCCTCTACTATTGCTTGTGGGATCAGGAGGCACCAGCCTGGTCTAAGATCTTACTCCAGGTCTCCCCTGTACACTTCACCATCAGCACGTGCTGCAGCAACTCTCACTTTCCCAGACTGCTGTGGGACAGCATGTGAGACAGACAGGTGGAACTGGAGAGTCCCTTCAAAAAGAAGCACCGGAAGAAGAAGCATCGTAGCACAGACAGGAGTTCTTGTGCTGCGGCTGGGAGGGCCATGGATGAAGTCTTTAGCCCCAAAAAGAGGAGAATGGTCTCTTCAGAGGACTTCAAGGATAAAGACTCTCGCACCGGCGGGGCCGCCTAGCAAGTACCTGAATATCATCCTTGCTCTGTGTCGACGCGCCTGCCACCGACCCTCACCTTGCCCTACCCAACCCCATCTCATCCCATGCGCAAGTCGCACTGAAAGCCTCCCGCTCCCCGCCCGCCTCCTCACATGGCCCGGCCCCGCGCTGGCGGGACGGGCATCGGAGGAACCTCCGCGGGGCGATGCGCTGTCGCCGGCGCTGCGCGCACTGAGTAATCGAATTGAGTAAATCGTGGTGGTTGTCAAATCACTGCGATCGGGAGGGGCAGACGGTGACAAAGCGGCGGCCAGCGGAGCTGCTTGGCTCCGCCCCCATAGTGACACGTGACGTCGCCCGTGGCGACCGCGACGCCCTCGCTGTGAGGCCGGGGCCGCAGCGGCGGGAGCGAGGACGGCGAGGGCAGCCCCGGGCGGTGTGCGCCGGGGGACCCGCCGGGGGACCCGCCGGGGCCGGGGCCGGGGCCGGGGCCGGGGCCGGGGGGCGGAGCCGACGGAGGGTTCTGGGACGTGAGGCGAAGCGAGGCGAGGTGAGACGAGGCGTCTGGGTGCTCTGTGATTCTCGGTGGCGCGGGGGTGGCTCTCCCGGGCGGGCGGCCGCGTTTGGGCCGAGCGGTTCCCTGATGCAAGATCTGGGGCGGTGGCTCCGGGACGGGCGGCGGGTTCGGGGGCGATGGGACCGGCGCCCGCAGGTGGCAGAATGACCGCGGCCTTCGCGGCACCGGGCGAGCTGGGCCAGGGGCCAGCGGAGGAAGCGCCGGGAGGAACCGGCACCCGGTGTCTGCCGCTAGCGCGGGGGACGGGCGAGCTACGGGACCGCTCCCACGGTAGCTCCGGGCCCTGCTGCTCCGGTCCTGCCGCGCTGGGAGCTGCCTGTCCTCCAGCCCCTCTCTTGACGCCCCTCGGCCGTCGGTGTGGAAGGGCGGGGCGGCGCTCTGCAAACGGGATGTGGTGCGGAGAGACGGGCAGGAAGTTTCTGCCGACCCTGCGTGTTGTCCTGGCTGCGTACTCCTTCCTCCGTGGGCAGCGCCAAATCACACCCCGCGGCGAAGGATTTCTAGTTCTTTATTCCAGTTTGCCAAAGAAGGGAGGTGGGTGGTTCCCACAAAAGGCTGGCTTCCCACTCAGCCAGGCTTTACGCTACTGTAACATTTTAACAAAGGCATCAGCACTTTTTATTACCGAGCACTCAAACCCCTACTTGCTAGGTGTATATCTACTTCCTTTGCTAAATAGTCCACAGGTGCAGCTCTTCCCTCCATTGGAGCTGGGGTCTGTTTTGAGAAGGTGGCCAATGGTATTGCTCAGTCCTGCTGGCTTCCCTCCTGGTGGCTGTCAGCCAAACAGCCCGTTACTCTTGGTATTGTATTCCCTTTTCCTTAAACAAAAGATTAGCCAAGCATACAGTGTTCACAATGTCCTGCTACAGCTACTGATTAAGAAAAAATTGCAACGTTTAATTCAAACCTTGGGGGGCACAGATCTTAAGGGGCGCAATATCTTTTCCCCCACTTTGAGGCTATGAGATTTGTCCTTACAACAAGGCTCATCAGTCTTACGACTTTTCCTGGCCATCAACACGTGAACTACTACTGCTGATTGCTTAATTAATCTTTTGGCACAACTCAAGGTGATAATGCCTCTTTCTTGTCTGTTTCATTCTTTCTACCTTCTTCCTAGACTGTGGTTTTCATTGGGTATGTATTTCCCAATTCGTCTGAAAAAACTTAAACACTTACTGCACTCTTTCTGCTATAAGCAGAGTTCATTCTCTGAGTATTTCTTCCGGTATACCAAATCTGGCTGTTATTTCTTTTAACAAAACCTGAATTCCTTCTCCACTCTTGTTGGTATGACAGGGGAAAGCCTCTGGCCATCCAAAAAGGATATTTACTGGTACTAATAGATATTTATATTGATGCTATGGTGAAAGCAACAGTGCACCTGCTCCCACACGGATCTCTTGCATCCTTTGAAAGTAGGGTTTCCATCATCCTCTTAGAGACCAATAGCTGTTTTTCTAGCTGTTTCCCACCATCCTTCCTTATAATCTCTTTTTGTCTAATTTGGCAGAGCACAGACTGTATAAAAGCCATATTTTGAGTCTGGATGAATATTGACTTTCTTTCCTCAGCTCAATTACAGGGACAGAGTGAGGACTCCTAATTGGGCCCTCTAAGCAGATGAGGGGTTCTCTTGCTGGTGAGGGGTTCACCTGAACTGCTTCTGTCAGTACAAAGCTCCATCTCTGCCTCAGGTGGTGGCTCATCTTGAAGATATGGGCTGCTGTAACCAAACAATCAGGATACAGTTCTACTGTCCCACAGACTGGGAGCAAAGTGCTTGGGATAAGACTCATGATGCTACTGTTCCAGCTCCCTTAACAGGGTAGTCCTTATGGGAGAACAGTCCAGGAGAGCTGCATTGTCGAACCTGTAGTTGGATTTTCCAATACAGTGGTGAAGAAAACTTGATTCTGTTTGGCCAAGAGTACACAAATGAAGATGTCTTCTACATCAAACACTGTAAAGTACATGTTAATCTCTGGTACTCATGATTTGGGACTATCAAATGCTCATGAATCTTGGATTAGTCTTATTACAATGACATAGGCTTTTTCACAGGAAGGAGGGCTAAATTCCGATAGGCATTCACTTAATAATCAGAACTATAAGAAAGAATCTATTAATGGTTCTGATCCTTGCCAGGCACCTGACAGAATAGTGTACTGTTTCCTCCTTACAAGCCAGACTCCTGATTTCAGTTCAGTGCAGTTTTTTTACCCCCAAGCAGAGGCCAACAAACCTCTTACAGAGCGCCCACCAGGGCTCTGGAGCAAGAACCTGTATGTTGTGCTCTGAGCTGCCAGGTGATGGTTGAGGGTAGGAGGGGCTCCCAGCCCATCCCAATCAGAGCTCTAAGCCCCCCTCTATACAGCAGGGCTGAGAGAGGAAAGGTTGAGGAGAAGCACAGAGCTGGAGCAGCCTCATGCAGGATCTGGAGGGCAGTCTCTGTCCCTGGAAATAGGTGTGACAGGTTCAGTCTGGCCAGCCTCCAGGCAAGGTGTAAACCAGCCTTTTCCAGAGTGCCCTTCCAGCCCCCTTCTCCTGCCTTCTCATCCCAAGTGGCAGCCCTGCCCCCCAACTGTGTGTACAGAGAGCTACCCACAGCCTGGCCACAGCCAGCCTGGCCCCCAGCCCACATCCCTGAGCCCACCTGCGCTCCCCAAGGGGCTCCCTGAACCTGTTACCCCTAGCCCTGCCACCCCCTGCCATGCCTGTGCCAGTCGGGCTGGCAGTTGAGTGTGCGCAGCTTTGGTCCCTGCCTCAGTGCAGCCCAACTGCCTCTTGAGGGAGCTGGCCTGGCATGGGCTCGGCTCTTCCTGTGGCTTCTGTGCAGTTCCTCTCGCCACCCTGGGCCCATGAGGGCTCTGAATCCCCTTGTGCTTCTCAGAGTGTCTGCAGGGCCAGGTGGGCACATGGCACAGGCAGAGGGATTGTTCCTGGCATTTGGATCATGTTGCCCCCAGGAATTCTCTGCAGGGGCAGGGAAGGCTATTCCCAGGGTTGGGAGCAGCACCCAAGACTCAGGACACTGGGCACAGGCAGCCTCATGTCGCACCAGCCATGTGTAATCATTGGCATGCTGGTGGTGGCTTGTGCCTCAGTTTCCCCATGGGGAGTAGCTGTGTAGTCATGAAAGTGGATGGGGGCTCCCATGTCCTGGGGCTGGGCATACGAACAGGGCTGGGCTGAGGAGATCTCCCCTGCCTCCAGGGCAGCAGCTCAGGCAGAGCCAGGTGGTACTGGAGGGAAACAAGAAGGCAAAAGGGGATTTTCTTTTCCACTGTTTTTCTTCATTATTTTGTGTAATTTATTAATAACTTTTGTGTGAAAAAAGTTAAAATGTAGAAGTATCTGTGCAGTTCTTCAACATATTCACCAAAAATGAGTGTTGGGAAAGACTTCTGCCACAGCACATGTGAAACAGAGACAGAGGATCATCCAGACTACACATCATGGAAAGGGAAACCCCTGGAGACAAGACCACCACTGTGACAACTTGCAAAGGACCAGAGACTTTATAATTCAACATTACCTGCGTCTTTTGTGTGCGGATTTTCCCCTGTTTAGATTGTAACTCCTAGAACCCCCAGCACACATGTGAAAATAGACTGGTCCTTTCTTCCCGGGTATCCAGCCCCGCCCCCCTCACGACCTTATTGGATGTATCACCAGTCACTCCCTATTCCTGGGCTTCCACTGGGTTTGGGACCTTCTGCTCCCTTATTGGCTCCTGTGCCCCTCAAACCACACCACTCCCCCTGAACCCTTACCCAATCACGTCCTACCTTCCAAACCCCGCCCGAAGGGCTTGAATACCCTTGAGTCAAGTAACTAAAGGCTTTTCTATGACCTCCCTACCTCGGGGTGCTACATCTCTTTACTCCTGACCACGTGGGGATTTCACAATCCCCTCCAGACCCCGGGAGGCCTGGGGAAGTAGAGGAGCCCGCTCCCCCTCACAGCTGTTAAATGAGAACAGAACAGAAAGAAGTAAAAAGAAACTGTCAATATAAACATCTTCATCCACCCCCAAAGCCCCTCCTAAATCTGTCTAATCTAGTCTAGTCTATCACCCACTATCTACCATCTCTAATAAAGTCTTAATAGAAGGTCAGAAAGTTGCAGTCTGTGATATTCCTCTCTGGCAAAGAGGCCTGCATGTTTTCAGCCTCCTGGTCAGTGGTGATGAAGGTGGAGAGGTTATTGCTTGTCTCATCATGCCAGGCACGCTGCAGGAAAGCTGTGGCCATGAGGGTTTCATCCAAGCATGGGTTGTTGTGGTTGGGTTTGGTGAGGCCTTGCTCCTGACCTTGGGGGCAGTCTGTGTGCTGCCCTTTTCCCATCCAATCCAGGTGCAGTGTTACGGGCCGGATGGGAGGTGGGAGCTCCAGATCCTCAAGAGCAGAGAAGTCTTCATCCAATTGGTTGTTCAGGAGAGCTTCCCAGTCAGTGTCACCCTTCAGCTCAGTCAGCTCACTCTGCCCTTCGTGGGTCCCCAAGGCAGATCTGGGAAGCCGAGAGGCCTCGGCCAGTGGCATGGGCTGCTTGCACTGCTGTCCCGCTTCCTTCTCCATGGGATTCCAGTTCTGGCTGTTTTCAAACTCTTCAAACTCTTGCAGCAGCTGCTGCAGCTCTGTGCTTACCTCAAGGTTGTTATGGGAGCTGCAGGCTGAAGTGGCCGGGCTGACGATGTGCCATACCTTCTGCTGGGCTCTTTTTGGGAAGGCCGACTGGATTTGCACTGGAGGCATCCTCTGCTCTTTGAAGGTCCTGTTCTTGAGCCGGTTGGCATATCGGGGGTGGAGCTTCCAAAATGCACCTCTCCCTGGCTCGCTCTTCTCCCGGGTCACCTTGATGAAGCACTTGTTAATGCAGAGGTTGTGCCGGACGGAGCTCTAGATCCAAAAGAGAAAAACACTTAAGGCTGAATGCTTGTCTGCTGACATGAGAGGGACCTACTTGTGTGGGGAGGCTGGCACAAAAGCAGGTTTTCAGCAAGGCTCTTTGGGAAGAGAAAGAAACAGCAATGCCAAGACATCTCAACCTACGTGCCCTCCAGAAAATCCCTTGAATCCTTAAATGTGCCCAGTGTGCAGCGAATAATCAGGGACATGCTTGTGCCATCTGGGGACAGCAGCCTATTTGACCTCCCTTGGTCTTCCCTCTGCAGGTCTCAACAGCTTGTCCCAGTGATGGAGCCACCTTGGCCTGCCCGAGGAGCCAGGAGACCAGCCCTCTGCCCTGCTTGGAAAGCAGCAATGCTTCAGCTTGGAACCTCCCCTATAAGTGACTTGTTCAACAGGCAGCATCTCCATGCCTCTCCTGTGCCTGGTCCTCAGCACCCAGGGATACTTGATGTGGTGACTTCTCAACATGCGCTCAGCCCTGAGGGATTTGGGACCCCACCAGCACTCCGGAAAGGTAGGGACAGAGAGGCCTTCTCTGTGGAACCAAGAGGAGCCTCAGGGGCTGGGAATCCAGTGGGTACCTCCCTGCTCCCAAAATGACCCCGGGCTCTCCCCCAGAAGGGTTCCTTCCCTCTGCCACCCCTTTGGCCGTGGCATTTGTGCCCAACCAAGCTCTTTCCCGTTCCAGCCACTCCCAACCGGCTGCTGGTGCCATTCTCCTGCCAGTGGGATCCGGCATCCCTGTGGAACCTTGTCTTGCAGGGTGGAAACTGCGGAAGGCTCTGCCCAGCTCTGCAGGGAGAGGGGCCAAGGCAAGAGGGCTCCAAATCACCTACCTGCCAGGTGGGATCAGCAGGTCGGAAGTAGCAGAAGTTGTCACTGATCCACTTGCAGATGGATGAGAGGGTGATCTTAGGCTTCTTGCTGGCTTCCATCGCCATGCAGATGAGGGTGGCGTAGGAGTAGGGTGGCCTGACGTGCGGGTTCGTCTTGTAGTTGATGTTCCCTGTGAGCTGAGTGGGCTCGGCCACAGCACGGTGCGTCGTCATGGTCATCGAGGTGATGGAGGAGGAGGTGGGCGCACGGGGCATGTCAATATACTGGCACAGCTCCTCAGCGGTCAGCGGAAAGCCTGGGGACTGAAAGTCCACCAGACTCACCAGATTTTCCCAGATAGTGCAGTGGTCGTCGGGGTCCTCAGATATTGGGGGCAAGCCGATGTGGATGCCTGTGAGGTTGGCCAGCCACATGGGGTCTGGCTCGCCGCCAGGCCGATCTTCACTGGCGGAGTTCGATTGTCCCCGAGTTCTCAGCACAGGGCTGGAGCACACCATGCCTCGACACTTCACAGAGGGCACGTGAAGGGGAGGGAATGAATAGGGCAGATCCTGCAAGAACAAGAGGGAGAGGATTGAGGTTCCCCGAGGCACAGTTGCGCTCTGCACCCGGCCAGAGCCTGGGTGCTCCCGGTGTCACTGGGCGAGACACATCCCTGGGGTGCTGAGTACTGGAGCTGCAATGCCTCCCTTGGGGGACTTTTAGCAGCCCTGATCTTCGGGGGAATTCCCTCAAACCACCATGCCCGCAGTGCCACCCAAACGCCGGTGGGCTGGCACTGCCCAGCAAGCTTTTGGCTGAAGAAACCAACAAAACCCTCCTCAACTAACCAAAATCCGACTCTGCCGTCCCAACCAGGCAAGGTCGTTTCTCCCACCTGTCGCGAGAAGGACAAACTCTCAGGATCCAACACCTCGACTATAGACCTTAAAGTCTTCGTCGGGTCCCGTCCTGTGCCCTCAACCCGCTTCCCTCGGATTGATGCTATTTGTGCCTCTCCCTTCTTTCCCCTGGTACGCAAAACCAAGCCGGGCACACGGACCCCACTACAAGCACACCGTCACTCCGAGCCAGGCGGCAGCTTCAAGCTTTAGGGAGTCCCGGGCGGGGGATGCGGCGCTGGCTCCGGTGCCGGGCTGTGGTGGATTTTGGGCCAGGAGAGAGTGGGCTCCCGGAGGTCCGCGGGGGCCGCTGGCCCGGCTGTCGCGGGGGTTCGGCGGCGGGAACGATGAGGAACCCGCCGCGCGCGGGCGGCGCAGCCGTTGCGGGGAGCAGGGGGAGCTCGCCCGCCGCTCCCAGGAAACGGGCTTTTTTCTCCCCCCGGGAACAGGGGCTCTTCCACCAAAACTAAGGCTCCGGCCAGCTTGCTCAGGTGGCCGGTCCCGAGCGTCAGCACCCAGCCCCGGCCAGCTCCCGCGCCCGCAATAAGGGAAGGGGAACATCCTTCAAGTGCTCTCGCTGCAGCCCTCGGCAGCGGCGGGCGGGCCCGTTCCACCGCCCTCCCCAGCGCCAGGCCGCTCCCCGCCGCCGTCTCTTACGCGGTGCCGGTGTCGCGCCGCAGCTTCCGCAGCTCGTCGTCGTCGGAAAAGCAGGACGACAGAAAGGAAAAGCCAATTCGTGTGAAAAAAGAAGGGGCAAGAACAGGGCCGAGGGCCCGGCTCTGGCGGGTCCCGCCGCCCTGCAGTCTGTCCGGGCCGGGCCCTGCCCGCCCAGTAGCCGAGAGTCGTGGCCGTCCGGCGCTGGGGGGCGGGAGGGGCTCTGAGAGGCTTCACGCGTGGCGGTAGCGACGCTCCGCCCCGTCAACATCCTCCGGCCCCGCCATTGGTCCGTGGGTTGCCGTGGGCGGGGCCTGGCGGGCGGGCACAGCCCCCGCGGGGGGAAGGGGCCCGGGGTGGTACCCGCGGCTGCGGGGGGACCCGCCGTACCGCACAGCCGGGGCCACAGCCAGCCCCAGCAGCCCCGGAGCCTGTGTCCTGCCCCTTAGGGGCACCCGCAGCCCTTTGGCTCCTCCCTGCCCACCCACCCTGCTTCTGGCCCCTGAGGCGCCCACAGCCATGAGAGCGAAGCGGAAGTGGAGCTGGCAGAGCTTCGAATTAAAGGATGGGCTCTGTCCTTGTTGAATTCGCAAGATCACAGTCATAGGCTTCGAAGAGAAATCCCGACCGTGCGCCCCTGGCCCCACCATCCAAAAAGCTTTAACAGAGTCCAGGGAGGGATCCCTCCTCCCCGAGCACAGGGACTGAGAGCAGCCGCGAAGGCCCGGGGAAGTCTGTTTGCTTTCCCGCCACAGAACCAGGCCTGCCCTTGACGGGAGCGCAGGTCTTTGGGAGGTCTGAGGGAGGTTTAAACACCCGGTGCGCCTCCTGCAGCTGCCCTGCAGGGGAAGGGTGTTGGAGAGCAAAGGGCAGGTGAGCAACCAGAGCCACTGTTGAGGGTTGCTGCTGTCTGAAGTGGTGTGTCCGCTGAAAATCTGCGTTTTTCAGCCACGAGAAGAGAGCGTTCTGAGGAGATCTTACAGCAGCCCTCCACTATCTGAAAGGGTAATTTAGGGGTATTTGTATAGGTTGTACAAGCCACCTGGATAGGGAATTTTTACATAACCATCAAGTTGTCCACAAAAATTAGATGTGTTACCCAGTGTGCAACAAGGCAGTAATTATACACTCTAAAGGCTTTGATTATGTATTTCAGAATTTTGGAAGCCTGGGTGCGTGGTGGGATTCCCCAAATCATGCACAACAACTACAAAAACTTTCTACATTTTAGCAAAGAAATTAATTAGTGTTCATTGTCTAAAAGTTACATAGTTCTTTTATTATTTAACATTCTATGTTCTATTGGTTAATGATTTTCTGCATTCTCTTGCTAATTAGTTCACTATGTCAGTCTGTCTCTTCAGTCTGTAGATTTCTCAGGTCTGTGTGTCCGTAGTCATGATCTCCCCTCACCAGAATTACCTTTCACTGAGCTGGAGCTGATTTCAACATAGTTGTTGTGTTGGCTTTATTAGTTTCTTTCTTACCTTGGGAGTTCTTCCAAATGTCCTTGTGGCCCATAAATTCTGTATTCTTTATGTCCACTATCAGTGGGCATCCTTCTTCCCAAGCTTTGTTAATTTCCCTCTAGATTTGAGATCACTGAAGTGTGTCAATCCCTAAACCATAACAAAGCAATTCTACCAACAAGTAATTTGTTTTTCTAACACATGGACATCACTTAGACCTTTCTTGTTAGCTGGTATTTGTTTCATGGATTAAATCTCCCTACTAGTTGATTAGGTTTGAATGTATACAAAGATCAAACATTAAAGAACATCCTTTCTGAAGAAAATTTTGTACATTTTACATTTTGCAACAGTATGACTGACAAGGGAGAATGAAGAGGGTTAGGTTGGATGAAAGAAAGAAATTCTTCACTGTGAGAGTGGAGGGAGAAACAGTCCAGTGTTGTTTTATTTTACATGTAAATAATTTCTTTGTCTTATACCTTTTTGTAATTAATATTGTTGCTGTTACCATTTGTTTTCTTATTTCATTGCTGTTTCCAGTAAATTGTTTTCTCAATCTGTGATCTTTGCCTTTTGTGCTTTAAATCAAGGTGGGGTGAGGGGGCGAGCAGCAGCATAGTTTTAGGAGGATTCCTAAATTGTGGAATACCTATCCTAGACCACAACACCTGCTCATGGCATGGAGGGCTTGGAACTAGACGATCTTTGAAGTCGCTTCCAACCCAAACCATTCTGGGATTCTATGTTTCTCTGAAGCAATGGTAGCATGGGGCAAGGGGGCACGATGAGGTCTGGAGGATGCCAAGCACCACCAGAAGTTCTGAGATTGCTGTGAAAAATTAAATAAAGAAGAACTTGATGGAACTCCCACAGAGTCCTGGCCTCACAGAGCCCGGTCCCAGGGCAGCAGAGGGGCCAGGCCAAGCCTGATGGCTACTCTATTGGGCCTATGGAGGCAAACGGACAAACTGCCATACACTTCAGTGCCTCCACAGCTGCTCTGCAGCAGCAGCAATGACTCTCTCAACCAGTTTTCCAGTAGGTTTTCCACTCTCCCCCTCCTCCCTCCTATCCCCTCCCTTTTCTGCTTCTCCTGCCCTGTCCCACCTGGGCCATGCCACCACCCACTGCAGTCTTGCCTCTTCCAGACTCTCGCAGTACTGATTGTGGCACTGTGGGGCAGGACAGTCTGGCTGGGGCTGGCACCACAGCACTGTCTTTTGGCTCCACCTGGCCTGGCCCCAGCTCCTCCTGTGGCTCCTCTTGGAGCCGACCTGCCTTGCTGCCACTGCCACCAGGGATGGAGAAGCACAGCCCGGCATCACCAGAGAAAGTGGCCCCTGCAGCACATCTACCAGCATGGTTCTACTGCTGTTGGGCAGTAGCAACTTCAACAGTGTCTACTCAAGACTCTGCTTTGCCAATGGTGTGCCGAGAAAAGGTGGGGATGGTGGGGGCAAGTCAGAGGAGGGCAGCAAGCTCTCAAGCAACATCCTGCTGCTCTCTTTGTTTTGCAGGTGACTATCAAATACATGTCCAGGTATCACATTTTGGAATGGGCCAAGGTCTTAAGTGTCCGGGACCAGCATGATGAGCTGAGGCCTGGGAGGGTGGAAACTAGGATGCTGCAGGGGGAGTGGTCTGTGGGGCCATAGAATTATAGAAAGGTTTGATTTGGAAGGGGACCTTGCAGGTCATTAGTTACAATCCATGGGCAAGGACACCTTCAACTAGACTGGGTTACTCAGAGCCCCATCCAGCCTGTCCTTGAACACCTCCAGGGATGGGGCATCCACAATGTCCCTGGACAGTAGTCTTGTCTCATCTTCCCTGTAAGTTTTCTTAAAGTACTTGAAGGCCACAATTAGGTCATCCCAAAGTCTTCTTTTTTCCAGGCTGAACAATCCCAATTCTCTCAGCCTTTCCTTACTGGATAGGTGTTCCATCCTAATCAATGTGGTGGTCTTCCTCCTGACTCTGGTCACTGGGGGCTGTGAAGTATGCCAGGCTAGGGAATGCCCAGCACCAGTGGGGCTGGGCAGGAGGCATCCCCTGGACAGGGAGTATCAGACCCCCAGTGCAGCATCAGCCCTGTTAATGGCATTGATGTCCAAGGATTTTAATGTGTATTTTATAGATTTTCAGAGAGTTGTATGTGTTGAATAAGTTTTCCTATGTCTCACTTTAAGGTGGCATTTGGAGGTTGCTGAACATTTTCTTACACATTCCTGAAGTTCTGTTAGCTGTACATTACCAAGGATATGCTGTTTTGAAGAACACCTGCAAGAACTCCAACTGAGACAATAAGATAGCTTGTAGTCAAAACAGGAGAGTAAGCTCAGAGACCTTGGAGAGGCTCCAAGGGGCAATTCTGAAGATTTCTTAGGGTGGGCACCAGGGGAAAATGGTATCATGGGTTGGATATAGTTATCAAATATGTTAATTACTGGAAGTTATAGAAACTTTTAACATTTGGCTGACCTGTGCATACTTTTGTTGTGCACCTGGAAGCTTCCAATAAAAGAACTACTTTATCTATCTATCAGTCTTCACCAATATTGTTTTGAAAGGCTTTTGCAGGATTAGGCATCAGCATTGCGTTCCTCCCCCACCCCGCACAGCTCAACAGTACCAGTGTGACCCTGGAGCTTGTGCTGCTCATCCGGGAGTCCTCCTGTGGCTGCTGTGGTGACAGTTGGGACCCTGAGCTCCTAGACTGGTTCAAGTTTCCAATCACTTTACATTGCTGGTGGAGCATCTGGAGTGCTCTTAGGACCTCCATGACTTCCTGAGAGAGTGGAGGTTTCTGAGAGAGGAGATGGCATGGGTGTTATTCCACCAGATGCTGGAGGCTGTGTGGCATTGCAGTAGCTGCAGTGTCCTGCACCGCAGCATCAAGACCAAGAACATCATCCTTGACCTGGCCACCAGCAAGACAAAGCTGATCGACTCTGGTTGTGGCATATACCTAAAGGACACAACCTTTACCTGATTTGCTGGTGAGCCCACACTTGGGACCTAGGTGGGCACCAGATGTTCCCCACTTGGTTGGAGGGATGGATGGTTTGAAGGTTCTGGGCCTGGTGTCTCCTTGCCCAGCCATGGTGCCACCACAGAGAGACCCCTGTGCTGGACACTGTGGAGAGGGGTCACATCCTGGTGCAGGATTCATTTCTGCCACCTGTGTAAGCCCTGCATCCTCAGGGATGCCCAGGTGAAGTGTGGACAGCATCCATCTGATGAGCTCTACATGCGTCCCTTAGGAATGCTGGAGTATGGCCCACCAGGGTGGGTCAGCTTCCACTGCTACCATGGCCCCATTCGGTAGCAATCTGGTCCTTGGGCACCCTGCTCTACATCATGGTCTGCAGGTACCATCCCCTCAACAAAGATGAGAATATCATCAGGGATGAGCTCTGCTTGCTGTCATGCATGTCACAAGGTACCCAGCTTTGTGGCACAGGGAGAATAATCGTGTTGGGAGATTGCAGGTAGCACACAGGCATCCCGCTCTTGCATCTGTGGAGGAGGTTAATCTCCCATGGTTGGCTGGAGAAGATGGCACATGTCCCTCCATCCTGCTCTCCTCTGAAACAGAGAATGGATCAGGAGGCTTGGGTGCAGCTCTGAGTGCTCCTAGCCTGGCCTGCGCACTACAGACCCTGGCAGAACATGGACAGGAGCCTTCTCCCACTGACTGATGATTTTTAGTTTCTCTCCCCAGAGTGCCAGCACCTCATCAGGTTCTGTTTGTCCATGTGCCCCTTGCACAGGCCATCTCTGGAAGATATTTTCAGTCATTCTTGGCTGCAGGACTTTCACCTGGCCCAGAAGACAGCAGAGATCCATCCCCCTGTGCAGGAGGATCCAAGTGCCCAGGAAGTAACTGCTCCACATATCTCATGGCATTAAGAAAGAAAACCAGACTGTTTCCTTGTGACTGTATCACTGAGTAGGGATCACAGCTAATGAGTTGCTTCTGCTGGTAGTGAGGGAAGTTGTGGAGGAAGTGGCTAAGGACACTCTGTCACATTTGAGAAGTTGTGTCAGTCTGGTGAAGTTCCCACAAACTGGAAAAGGGAAGTGTGGTGGTTTGAGCTTGGTTTGAGCTTGTTTGTTTTTTTCCTGGTGTCCAGGAAAACTGGTTCAAGATCTTTCTTCCCCTCTGTTTTTGCCTTCCAGAGGAAAGGAAAAAAAACAGCTAGGAATTTACAACTAGAGATAACAACCAAAAGAGGAGCTTTAATACCACAGGCAAAAAAGAACTAAGAATAATGCTTAAATTTATTATTAACAAACTAAGAACTAGAACTAAGAAATTAGAAAAAAACAGTTTAGAAACACCTTTCTACCACCACCCCTTGGTCTGTCCATGCTCCCCTCCTTCCCCCAGCAGTATG
>JAXCLP010000085.1:20641-35492 GCA_035584035.1 Lepidocolaptes lacrymiger
TGCCTGTGTTTGGTAAATGGTTGCCTTTGGCACCACCATACGGGAAGAGCAATTCTCAATCTCAGCAAAGATCTGAATTGATTCACCTGAAACAAAACAACAAAAAAAAGCAAAAAACCAACCAAACACACCAGAATTTCAAATTCTCTTTACATTTACAAGGCATCTTAAGCAAACTTTCACATTATTTATGCTGTTTTAACAATGCTGCTATCACTGCTCTACCCGAAAAAAACAAACATCCACTGATGCTAATAGAAACAAGATCCCCATGAGCTGTTCTAAAAGGAAAAAGAAAAAAAATACACACAAAAAAAATACCAGTCTAACAGACAAAGTCCTCGAACAATCTAGAGATAAAAGTAGTGCTGTCTTAGTTAACAGAGTATAGTGAGAAGATTGCTAAATGCAGACTGATGTGGTAAAAATATCCTTAACGTTTCATTTATATAAAAATGGTAAGTATGGACTCTAGCTTTAAAAAGGAAGGAAAAAACCATATCCTATAATTATTTCCATCACATACCTGGGGTGTAGCCCTTTCTTTCAATTTTGGCACTTAAAGATATTGGGCCTGAGGTACAAAGCCAACAACATAGAGTCTTTTCTTTTGTGCCTGCTTGGGGTGACTGCAAGAAGAAGAAAAGTCCACCAAATTAGGAGCTCCATGAATCCCTTCAGGTATTTAAACCAACACAGGAAAATAATAATTTTCATAATGTGCTTATTATTACATATTTTGTTAAATAAAGCTACTTTCATAGTAAAAGTCTCAAGCAATTTAAACAGCATTATACAGATACAGTTTGTCCTAATTCCACTGCTTGTATTAGTATTGCTTTTTCTGCAATCCTCCACACTACAACCACAATTAAAACAACACTAAAAAAAATACTGTATGGCTTAAAACAAAAGGCTTCATAGCCTACACATCCCAACATAATGCTGCAGAGTTTTTTCATTTAACTAACAGTAAATTAGAACATCTTCACACTTTGCATTAAGCTGCATTTCAGAAACAAAATAACTAAGCTAAACTACTGTAATCTTGACTCCTGCTATTTCCTCTGTTTCTGAATGATCCTGTTTCATCTATGTTGCAAAGACTTACTTTACACAACACCAGGATTTAGGGCTTGATCCAAAGCCTATTAAATTCAAATGAGAGACCTTCGATTTTCACGGAGTTTGTGCAAGGTCCCTTTGCAAGCCAATTTTTCACCTATACACACAAGAAACCTGTTTCAATGGATTTCTAATTTTTTTTCTCCTCCAGATTAAAATTTGAGAAAGGGATAAAATAAAGGATTATTAGGCCAGACTGAAATCAAATCCTCACTGGAAGCAGTTGTGATATTAAAGTTATTTTAATAACATGAAATTGCAGGAAAGGATTATACAGAATTGCGATAATTTCTCCCCATCAGTAGAAAATTATCCATATGGAAATTATCAATTATGCACTGCATCAAATTTTTTACTTTGCATTTTTAAGTTAGCAGTCCCTAACTAAAATATTAAGACTTCCATTGTTCTTTCATAGATTATTCTTTATTTATAATTGAAGAGGAACAGTTCACCAAATTTTCTTCCTTAATGAGAGTCTACAATTTAGTGGTATCAGTTTAGATTGACAAATGCATTTTATGTTTTGCAAAAAACAAGCAACTCCAAGCGTAGGATAACTTAGCCTTCAAAATGCCAGCAATTAAAGATTTGTTAAACTGATATAATACTTAAAAGAGCTGTACTTAAACTAGCAAATAAATATTAAGTAAAGTTGCACGTTGCTGTTGTTTCAGTTAGTATACTTCATTATTTTTATGCCAGAAAAGGAATGAGGAATTCTGTCAGTTCTTACCAGTAACGAAGGAGTGTTGATATCTATATGTTCAAAGACTGTAAATTCCTTCTTTAATTTTACTGGCAGAAGCCAAGGCCTATGCAATTCGGCTTTCACCCAATAGCGCACACTGCCATGTCTGCCTTCGAATGAGGTAGCAAGTGGTCTGTGCAGGACAAAGGTCAAAGTTGAGTAGAGTTTGCCTCTCATTCCAATAACAATGCAGTTGATCAGATTCGGAATTAGTATGTAGAACTGTATTTCTAATGTATCATAATAAGCATAATTTATTTCTAGAGTTTCCACGTCTCAGAAAAACATAATATTAAGGTTGGGAAAAAATATCATGCCCAATTCATTCAACGGTAGTTTTGTAGAAGTTTTAAGACTCAATTAAAGAATTGTGCTAGAAAGTGCCAGAAGAATACACATTACCTTTAGACTTAAGAGGCCATTTTCAAGTGTAGAATAAAGAGCGCCCTTTTAAGGTCAAATTAAGACCACCAAAAAAATTAGCATTAGTACCATCCAATTATTGTTTTGGACATTGTATTCTGTAAATAATTGTGTATTATTTATTTGGCTGGTATCTAAGTGGTTTTGCTATAACTGAGTTCTTTTGTAGTTTGTTTTGCCTTAAGTATGGCAATTAAATATTTCAATTTAGAGTTCTGAATAGAGAGCTTTTGAGCATTGTCTAATTTTCCTTTACTCTGATGAGATCATTTAAAAAAAATATATATAGACATATAAAAAAGAAAAAGACTATTCTGTTCTGAATGTTGAAAGTAAGTCCTTTTGGGGAGTTGGAGAAGGAAAAATAAAGATGCAGAAAAGGACTTCAAAACTTTCAGCATTACCCTTTTATCCTCTTCTCCCTCCCTCCTCCAACATCATACAATGAAGGATGTAAGATTTTCATATTCCAGTCATGCCCAGTTAACTGTAACTTATCTTTTCCTAACATGTTCTGCCTTTAATCTCCAGGAAGAATTTTTAGATTGCACTATGTTTGAAATGCATCATAATAAAAGATAAGTTATGGGCAAAACTTCCCTCCCTAACTTCTATATCGAATAATATTAGCTGTGCTATTACTTTCCTAGAATGATTCTTTCTGCTACAGGTCTGACATCTCTATTTGCACATCTGAAATGTTTACTTTTTTCTTAATAATGCAAATGAAAGAATTTTCTAATCAGCCTTCAATGTTTTATCCTGCCCCAGTATCCTTTAAAGCAAAATCAGTAAGGCCAGTCAGGATATTGTTTTTTCCACTATTGCTTTGTATTTGGTTGCAGTGGGTCTAGCTGGGATGGAGTTAACTTTCCTCATAACAACCCATATAGTGGGGCAGGGATGACGACAAACCGCATGCGGCTTTTGTTTTATCTTATTAAACTGCCTTTATCTCGATCCACAAGCTTGTCCATCTTATTTTCTCTCCCTGCCCTGTTGATGAGGAGGGATGAGAGCGCAACTGCATGGAGGGCTGGCAGGCAGACATGGTCAACCCACCACATTGGTTTTGTTTTAAATAAATTTTAGAAATATTCTATGGATACAAAATAGCAAGAAATGGTAAGGAGGCAGTGTCAAACTAGTGTTCTTCAGGCCTTTTACTACCAGCCTTCACTTTTTTCCAGTATTATCAAAGATGGCTTCATAGTTACTCCTTCAAGTAATTTGAAAAGACCTTTAGTGTTTTAACCAATTCTTGTTCTATTTTACTGGTCATATTTGAACATCTCTTCCAACTCAAGGGAATATCAGTATCATCCTTATCACTTCTTATAGATGAGATTTTCATCTGAACCTTAAATTGACTTCTAAAAGTTTCCATATATATGGGTCTTCTTCAGTGTTCTAATAATATCTACTGTAAAGCCCTTTGCTATTCGCTGAAACTGATCCATAAAAGTATTTATCATCTGCAGGTTCTGCTAAAGCCAGTCCCTCTAATAAGCACATGGTTTATTAGCTTTAATATTAGGTTTCAGTATAATATTCTGCCAACTTTTTTTAACCTTAATGACTTTGGCACTTGGCTTTTACAGTTAAAGGCTCCTCCTGCCTCCCTTCTTTCATCTATTTCCAGACTCTCTCTGTTCCTTCATATTTAATTTCCCCACAATTTGTGTTTTAGCTAATTCCCATGCTGGTAACTCCTCTATGTATAAATCTTCCCTTCACAATGTATACATTAGACACCTCAAACTTTTGTGTGCACGCATGTGTGTGTGCATGTGCGTGAATTCATTTTAAGACTTCTGCTATCACTCTTGCTTCACCTTTCCTTTCTGAGACAAGCGGGATTAGATATGGGAATGTTTCTTGCTTCATCCACCCATCCATTTGCTTATTTCCGTCTTGGCTTTTTTGTCTAAATAGGTCAGCCTGAATACATACATCCTATTTGAAGTAGGAAAAAAAATATTTTATTCAATGCAGTTAAGCTTGCCACATCTGTTTCAGACTGAGCCCAAACAGTTAAGCTGTTATCACTAGTTCTGATGGCCTGCATGGCTCCAGTAAAATCTTGTTTCGTTTAGAAGATACCTCAGCCATTCTGCAGGACTCAAATGACACAGATTCCACTCCCTTCTCCAGTGAAGGGGTAAAATACTACAAGACATAAGGAGCCAATAGACCTCAGTCAAAAGAAACAGTAACCAACTGGGCAACAACGAGTTCCTGTTTTGTGAAAAACTCTTAACCAGTTTAAAAGCAATCTCTTCAGTTTAATGAGATCATGTCCTCTATTGCATGTCTGAGCACATCTCCTACTACCATTGAAAAGTTTTCCCCTCCACCTACAAGAATTTTTCTTAAGCAGGTATGTATCTTGGCCTTCTCTCACACAAGTTGTGTACTGCATATAAGTACTTACATCTGTGGAAGCTCAAAGCTGAATGCATATTCGTGCCTTCCTGAATGAATGGTGTGAAGGCCTTCTTCAGAATTGTCATCATCTACGAGGGAAAAACCCAATATGCTATTCCACCTGTGAACATTTTACACAGCATATTATATAGATTTCTTTTCCAGAATAAGAGGGATTTATACATTCTTTACAATACTAAGAATACAGTATCCCAGAAACAAGTCTCTCCAGTCCATTTGTATTAACTGCTAGATGTATGGCTGCAGAATTTTTAAGGTTAGGTGAGATTTCAAGACTCACCTGACATAAAAGCAGAATTTAACTTGTTTTAATTTATGATCTTGATTTCAAGTACTGACATAGTTGTAACTGCTGCCATTTCAAGGTCTGCCTGAAAGATCTGTAATGGAAACTGTTTTCCAATATGATTTCTAGTTAAAATGAAATAGAGCTCTCTAATAGTATTGTGATCTTAGCATTGTCCGCTACATCAATTAATTAAATTTAGTAATTCAGCTTACTCCTATCTCCTGCCTAGCAAGTGTCCAAAAAATGATTTTTTTAAAAAGTGCACAAATACCACCTAGAAAGTACCAAACAAATTCAGGGGCACGAGAAGTGGCAAGCTGTCCAATTAACGTTGCTTAGAGCTAATGTATCAAAAATTCAAAGTTTAGCTAGATTTTGCTTGGATAGCAAAGACCCAAACATTTCCTAATTTCAATGAGAAAGCTGACCTTGGTTTACAGTCATGACTCCTTGTATTGCTTTAAATGCTAAAAAAAATTTGCGGTTTGTTCCAATATAATTACCATGAAACCGGGAAAAACAAACACTGATTCCAACAGAATAGAAAGTTATTTAGATAAAACAATTGAGCATCTCATATACAAAAGGGTTGGCATAATAAAGGCACATATAATGGAATTATGCAAAAGACACTTCCTGTCGTTAATAGTCTGAAGCATCATGAAGGAACATTGGTACACTTGAAGATATTTTTAGTTCCCAGTGTTCTACAAAAGTGCTGATGCTCCAATTTCTTTAGTGCACCAGAAATGCTGAAACAAACCTATGCAAAAATATAAAAACACTACAATGCTATTTACACAAATGCATCTGCAGCATGTAATGTCATGAACTTTCAATACACTGAAGGAACAAAACAACGTGTCTAATGCTCTTTTTTTCTCTGTTAAAAAACACTTGGAGGACTTTGTTGGTTTGTTTTTAATTAAAAATAATAATCTTTCCTTGCACATAAGTTTTTTCATCCCTTCTTCACTTCCTTCCTGTCAGATCAGCAGTCCCATTGAGCCTGAGCAGCAGCAACAGAACTGTGGTAAACAAGTACTGAGCTGTCAATCACAGACCAGGCTGGAGCAGGAGAGGACTGGCCTAAACAGGCGAGAGCACATCCCCTGCCAACCACGCGTATACATATAGTATACATTACACCCCACTGCATTTGCTCAGCAACTCGGCTCACAGCCTAGCCTGACTACCGCAAAGGTAAGGAGAGAGGGAGGGGCATCACCCATGCCTCACCATCCACTCTCCTCATACCACAGGGCCATGCTGTTGGCTTGCCCCGAGCTATGTGCAAGGCGATACCCCAATCCTGTACTTCTCTCGGGAGCATGTGCTGACCATTACTGAAAAGAGATTACAGATAGTGCTGGCCGGGGGCGTGGGACAGGAAAGATAACCGAGTGAGGGATGCAAGAGGCTGCAGGGCCGTGTGTCCCAATGACCGCCCCTGCTCACAACCCTTTGCTGGCCCAGTGGACGTGCGGGGCAGGAGCTTGAATACTTCTGTCTGTCCCCAGAGACGGGCTTTCCCAAGAAAGGCAGCGTGCCCTCTGGAGCCTCTTCACTCCGCCCTCCCCCGGCACACACCAGAGAGCAGGCAAAGGAACTTCCCCCCACGTCCCAGCCCCCTACAATCAGCGGCTGACATCACCTTAGCAACAGGCTAACAAACCCCAGCAGGCCGAAGACAAGGCGGAGACAGGGAGTGACCTTCCGGACTATGGTAGGGTACGAGGTGTAGAGTTAAACTCCACTCTGTGCAGCAAGTGTTTGCGGTCCTGCCCCTGCGGTCAAGGGAGGAGCAGCGGTGCCCCGGGACAACTGCTGAAGATTTTACTTGCCGCACATGCAGCACCAGTCTCGCTTCTGGTGTTGGAACATGTCAGACCTGTTCCCTCCACCTTTTGTTCCCTTTCCAGCCAAAACCAAGCAGCTACTATTGGGGTCAACATTTGGATCTACAGGCCACATGCAAAGGCATTGCTGCTGCTTAAGCAGACAGAAGCATGGGATCACCTTCTTACTTGCAAGCGTACATCCTGCTATGAATGACTCATGCATGTTTGCATGTTTCTGTCTGCAAGCCAGAGGGGAACGAATTTTCACGAGAGAATTATTTCTAAGGCAGCAGTATAAAGAACATTTGAGCTAGAAAGACACCTCATGAGTGATCCAAGCTTGCTTGCATTGCAGTAACATAATTAAAATCAATAGCAACTGCTATTTGCAGAGGATTGCTGCAGTAAATATGCTTCATAATAAAAACCCACAAAACCAAGAAGCCCCCCTCCCCCCCCCCAACAAAACAAAACAACCCCAAAAAAACCCACAAAAACCAACCAAACCAACACATCGAAACACCCAAATAAATTATGTACTCAGTTTTAACATTTTCTTGTTCTGGAAATTGAGTCATCACCACCACCTGACGCATGCAACCAATCTGCAGAGAGAAGGAATACTCCCTCCCTTCTTCCCAGGACCGGTCCCAAACAGGATTGAACCGCTTCTAACAAAGGATGGAAACTTCAGAAATAACAAGCTTACAGTCCCTTATACTTGCGCAACATAACTATGCGAACAATAGATTAGCAAATTTGAGACCCACAATCCCGCTCACAATGTAATACCCCATTTCCATACCCAAAATAAGGGAATTTGCAGGGCACTTTCCGTTTCTATAGGGTTTTCATTGAGTGCAGGTTCCAGAACTCCCCAACTCAGAAGCAATGCTCCAATCATACAACCATGACCTCTTATTTGGCCTTTCAGACAGATTTTTACATTTGGGTCCCCCGTAGAGGAGTTGAATAAAAGAAATGAAAGTAATTCACAAATGCTCTAGTTTAGAACAAAGGAAGATATGGAAAATTACGGGTGGGGTGGTGATAGCATGTCAAAGTCATCCACAGGAAATCTTTTAACTGCCAACAATGAACCAACCTTAAGAATCATCCTGGAAGTCAGACCTGTATCTATTATGTGTCAAAAAGTCTAGTGTTACGTTTTAATTACACTTATGATTCAATAGGATGCTACCAAGAAAGTAACTTCTGGCATATCTGGTTTTGATTTAACAGTTATTTTCCTCATAGAGAAACAAATCACGCTAATATCACTAAGGGGGAGAGGGGAAACATTTTATATTAAAAAGCACATATTAAAGACCGTGCAAATCCTTATGAAAAGACTGTCAAAAGGCAGGTATTTTTTAAACGTCCTGTATTCAGGTACTCTGAAAATGCACCTCAACATGCTTTTAATATTATGTAAACTTCAAATAATCAAAAATACAACCTAAGAATGTAACCGGCATTTTCTCATCTTTAGAAATAGTGAACGCTAGGAGACTGCATATTAAAAAGAGAGAAACCAAGCAAAGATGCATCTTTGTCTGGAAATATGTCTGCACGTAGTGAATGAATAAGCAAAAAGCTTACCTCTTTCATGCCCGACTAGAACGTCCTTATGGTTAAAATACTCTACTTCTTCAGTGTAATTCTGTGTATAGGCAGTGTTGGATCCAGCATTTCTAGATTCGGTCCAACGTACTTTTGCACGTCCTCTTGCATGAATTTTAAGAGATTTCACTCTAATTTCCCCAGTAATTTCTAAACTGATCCTTCCTGATACTGTGTCCCCGCTAGAATAGACGGGGATATTGCTGTCACTGAGACAGTCAAAGCTTATTGTCAAACTCTTCACCTTCCCCAGCACCATATTTTAGAACAAAGTATAAAAATATACTGTAAAGAAAGAAAACAAGTCAAGGTCTCATACAAAATGCGATCTTCACTTTACACTAAACAACGCCTCTGCTGCGTAAAGAGCCTGCCAACAAGACCGGTGTGTCCCCTACAAACGCTCCATCGGAATTACTGAGAAAATCGCGACAGCAGCAGCCGCCCAGCGCTGCGATATCCTTACAAAGGCAGCTACCCGCACACTAGCACCTCACTTTAAGAACAGCTTTGTGAAAAACAAGCAACCCCGCGCATGCGCGAACCGAGTCGTGGCGGCGGTTTCCTCCACCGCTTGCGTGTATCTTTCCTGTCGCGTTTGTTTTTCTTGTGTTGTTGCTTCCATCTCACGCAGAGAGCTAGAGCACTCCCTGGTGGAGCCAGGGCTCTACTGCGAGTTCGCAGTACGGTGTTGAGCTAGGTACTGAAGAACTGAGAGAAAAATGTCTGTGGCAGGGATAAGTGGTGGGGTATGAGGGCTTCTTATCCAGAGGGCTTCAACGTCTCATCTCGTCTCGTCTCACTGCATGGCACGGCCTGGGGGTCCTGGCTGGCTGGCCGGGAGGTGTCTCGGAAGAAGCTGGCAGCTGAACTTGGGCAGCAGTCGGTGAGTGCCAGGTCCTGGAGTCTGGCCGCAGACAGCATGGGTTCTCGCCCTCAGCCACGGGGTGCCTGGCTAACAGTAAATATAGCAGCAATTCTGTCAGAGAAACGCTCAGCACGTTGCTCAGTTACAGATCTTGCCCAAAGCTTTTGTTCGCGAAGCAGCTAATCCTGAGCAAATTATAGGCAGGGCCTTAGCAGGTGAGTGGAGCACAGCCGTCTTTGCCACCCTTCCCCCTTCCTCTTGCCTTGCAACACCCACTGCATTCACTGAGGAGTGAGGGGACAAAAGCGAGGCATTCTGCAAAAGTAAACATTTAAACCTCTATCAAGGTGAAGTTTTCTATTTTAATACTTTTGATGCCAGAAACCCTGGCTAATAAAAAAAACCACTCAGAGTCCTTGTATCTTTGAGTAGAAAGTATTTGTTTTATTGGTACCGGGAGCAAGAGGAATCACTTTGCTTAACTTGCTCGCTCTTCAGAACAATAACTTAAACATTTATACACTTCAGCAAACAGGAAATAGTGAATAGACAGCCTCTTTTCTTCACGTCATTTTACAGTTCTAATTACATCAGCCTCTCTGTTGGAGTATGCGCAGTTAAGAACTGTGGTGGTCTTTTCCGTTTCTTCCTCACTTCGGGGGTCTCACTCACAAAGTAGTCTTCATCACTGTAAACTTTCGACCTTACGTCTTGATGCATGCCCTGTTCACTTGTTTTTCACTCTTTCGCTACTTAGAGAATTTCATCCTGACAAGGCATCCTGTTTTTCTCTTTTTGCTACATTCTGATTGGTTACAAAGATTCTATAGTGAATAGAATTAGTTATATATATATATATACCCTTTCCACTGACTACGTGACACAAAACATCCTTTGCAGGCATCCTGTCATATGTTAAACAATTCATATATTCTAATATAGAAATGGCTTTCTTATATCAAGTATATAAAATGCATTTCTTATATCAAGTCTCCCTTTTCTTTGTACTTTGCAAATTCTTTTGCAATATCAATTACCCTTTATAACTACTATAGAAGTGGGCAGGTTTTTGTAACACTCCTTGTACAGTCCAGAGCACTTGTACTCGTTGCGCTATATTCCTGATTTTCCACCACATCCATAAATTAGTAACTGTTATAGGGACGACTGCCAGCATCAAGACTAAAACTGGATGAACTAAGAAATTGAACAGCTGAGTTGCAGTGGGTGAATGGTTCTCAGTTAGCCATAAAAAGATATCCCACCAATGATGCTCTCCAGGTTTTGCTACTTCTTTCAAGATGCTTTTGATTTCTAGAGTGTCGTGCTTCACTTGCCATAGCATACGACGTGAAGTCTCATTTACTTTCTTTACCAGTAGCTCAATATCGGGGTGGTAGAGCATTTTTCGAAGAATATTAATGTCCATCCCTAGTTCTAGCTTAGGTACTTCGTGATATAACATATAGTTATCTGAGATCAATTGCATTGTGGTTACGGGAGCAGTGTAAATAAAGTCACATCCTATTAGGCTGGTAAAATTACAAACACAGAAATTAGTATCGTTAGTTGTTTCTTCACAATTATCAATAACTACATTTGTACAGTGTGTTCTGATGCATGCACATCCATTGCCTAGGTAGCAAACTTGGGACTGTACCTGTGTATTTGGGAACATTTCAAAGGTACACACACTGTCTGCTGCATCCAAACACAAATCTTCATTTTCTATTACAGCATTTTCACATACAAACCCTAGCTGTTCTCTAGACATGCAGGCTTCTGTGCTGATGGTTTGCCATCTCCCTTTATCTTGGTTATAGCTTGCCCAGACACTCTGTCCTATAGGTCTAACTACTACATCTCACTATATTGTTCCTAATGCTAGGACAGGAAATATGACTTGTTCTCTTGCATTACTAATAGTAAGAACATATGATTCTATTTGTTCCTGGTTTGGATTATATGTGAAGTTTACCAACTGCCACCAAGCTTGATGTTTTTTCTCAAATGTTGTTGTTGTATTACTTCTAGCTATGATTTCTCTTATTTCTTGAGGCAAGATGCCTGACGTTCCTTCTCTAACAATTCCTGCAGCTACAGATTGCATCCATTGTTGAGTTTGGACACGCTGTATTGCTTCTGAGACTTTTTCTTGTAATCCTTCTACAAACGTGGTCACAGCTTTAAAATCTTCAGATATGTGATTGGCCATCAAAGTCATCAAATTTACGGCCAGATATTGTGTTTCAGCTATTGTTATTAGTGGTGATCTTAGCGGTACCTCTAGTTTTCCCAAATTGGAGGTCACAGTGCTGAGCTTATTGGCCAACACTTCTTGATCTATTGAATTTAATATGCCTAACCCTGACCCAACCCATCCTCTTAGATCTCTTTGTGTTCTATCATAATGGGATCTAGTTTTTAACCGGGCATTCCATCCTTTAAGACTTTGGAGAATGAAGGGTCGACAATCTTCTTTTACAGAAGATATGTCTGTTTGGATTTTTACTTGGACTTTCTTCAGTGAGTATGTAGGATCCAGGAGCAACTTTTGCTCATTAGATTGTCTAACTACATAAGATCCTACATAGGAAAGATTATGAATTCTCTCACAGTTTGAGGGTATATGTGAATCAGAGTCCTGGACTATCGTCATGGATACCGTGTGTATTTTAGGATCTATTACAAATTTCTTTGTTAGTGCTTTATTGCCTTTTAAAGATGCCCATAGACATATCACAGACACTGCTTGGGTCAATGTAAAATTGTGCCAGCAACGATTAGAACTACAGAACAGCTTTACCAATGAAGGTTCCATCACCATTTCTTGAGGAGTCTTTCACAGTAATTTGAGTCAGGGAAGTTCCATGGGTAGATACATTAACTCCTCTGCATCCTATTTGTATTTTCTCTCCAATTGTGCTAGGTAGGGTGCTATATGGTTTTTTCTAATTTATTTTTTTTTTAATACAGATGATGTATCTTGTATACTTTCTAGGTTCACCTATTCCTGGCTTGTTGGAGTTGGATAAAATATTTTGGTTTGCTGGTGTAACACTCCCCCACCCCACCCCTCATTATATATGGACTAAAGACAGTGTAGGCCTAACTTGCCTTCCTCTCTCTATACAATTACTGTCTCTTGCTAAGCCATTTTTGGACACAGAACTTCAGAATAACATGTCTGTTGTCATGATGTGGGATGTGTTCTAAGTATTCCATGCAAGTAGCTGTGGTGGTTTGACTTTGGCTGGATGCCAGGTACCCACCAAAGCTGTTCTATCACTCCCCTCCTCAACTGGACAGGGGAGAAAAAATATAATGAAAGGCTCATGAGTTGAGATAAGGACCAGGAGAGATCACTCACTGATTACCACCATGGGAAAAACAGACTGGACTTGGGGATATTAATTGAATTTACTGCCAATCAAATCAGAGTAGGGTAATGAGAAGTAAACCCAGTCTTAAAAACGCCTTCCCCCACCTTTCCCTACTTCCCAAGCTTAACTTTATTCCTGATTTTCTACCTCCTCCCCCAGCGGCACAGGGAGATGGGGAATGGGGGTTACAGTCAGTTCATCACATGTTTCTGCTGCTACTTCCTCCTCAGGGAAAGGAATCCTTCCCTTGCTCCAGCGTGAGGTCCCTCCCATGGACAAAGTCAGAGAAGCCACCCCTATACCCCGCCCTCCCCTCTCCCCCCCACCAGTTACCAAAAGTTTTCCAGGCAAACCCAATACAGTAGGCTATCAGGAAGATAATTTAATCTGAGAGGCAACTTGTAGTATATTAGATTTGAGCAATTTTCAATCTGTTGGAGTCCTGATTATGTGTCATACTGGGCAGCAGACAGCTCTTTCCAGTTCCCAGATTATATTCTGGTGGAAAATGCAGTGAATGGTAACCCTACTCAGATATATTGGATATGTTGAGAACAGCACTGGTAAATCTAAGTTTCACTGCAACAGTAGCACAGCAGCAATTCAGAGCAATTTCTGGGGCTTACAGCACAAAGCTAAAGTAAGAACTCAAGAATAATCACAGCCATCCTACCTATACTCATGGATCTGATAAGAGTGCTTATGCCTGCCACAGCTTTTGGCATGAATTTGTACCAACAAAACATAAATATATTGTACAGCGCACTCCATATCGATTGCAAACTGAATACACCCATAAAGAAACAAGAACTGTTATCCTTCTGTACTTGGGCCTCACTGTTGGGCGCCATTTTGTTTTAGTTCAGAGGAGAACTAAGATATCTATGTTGGCTGAGAGAGAGAAAAGGAAAGGCCTTCTTCCCTCAAGAAGGTCAGACAAAAAAAAAAAAGAAATAGCCCCTCTCCTTTAAATTTAGAACAAAATTTTAATTAGAAAAATATATAGGAAAAGGATAACAGTTCTTAACCACAATATATCTATATATGTCCAGAAAAACGACCAAACAGTTTGTAATAAACCCTTTGAACGAAGAAGAAGAAAAAAAAGAATCAGTTTTCTGCCACCCTAAAGGGTGCAATTATATTTACGAACAGCAGGTGGTGACGTTGTGCCTCGGCCGGCTGCGGGTCCTCTCTCGCCGCTGAGCCAAGAAACAGTTATAGTTACCAATGGCCGACACGGCTGTCTCAGGTCAGTTCCCGCAGGATCGGTGGGCAGAGGGACAATGAGGCCCCATCTCCATGGTGCAGAAACAGGTGTGTTCTCTTCCTCGCTGCCGCCTGGCCTCACAGGCAACGGCTGGGTTAGAGAGACACAGGCAGGAGGAAGACACAGGCAGGCACAACCCCCAATCTACCATCTTCTGCTCAACAGAAGAGACGTTGATCCCGGACCAGAGGCAGAAAAAACGGCAGCACCTTCCCTATCGGAGTTGGCCCCCACCCCTCCCCCAAAAAAACGCTGAGGAAAAAAGAAAAAAAAACAAAACCAAAAAATTCCTCCCCCAATTCACCTTGCACTGGGGGGGGGGAAGGATGAAGCAGAGCCAAAAACAAACAGAAGAACTGCTCTCCCAAAAGCCAGCACCCCCACCCCTCGAAGCCTGGGAGAAAAGAACAAAAGGGTCTGTGCTCAAGCCATTACATCGGAATGTAAATATTCATTAGTCCCTTTGTTGACCATCTGCATGAAGTTGGGAAAGTTGAGCATTGGCTCTAAGCTCTGGGAGGAATTCCCATGAGATGCTGAAACTATAACACTTTATTATATTTTAACATAAACATATTTCTTAGGGCAAGGTGCTGAGTCTCCTTCTAAGTTAACATTTTAAATCCTTGCTCTGTTTCATTTCCCCCCTTTTCGTACAACTTACGAATTCTTTTGTCAAGTGTCTGAAGCAGAGGGCTTTGGTAGGCATGCATCATTGCCCGCATTACTTGTATTTTCTTAACTATGGTACTTAATTTGTACCACAGATAAATGTTCAAGAGGAATAACAGGACCATTCCTCCCAATATAACTACCATGAGATGAAATAC
>JAXCLP010000085.1:36907-49829 GCA_035584035.1 Lepidocolaptes lacrymiger
TGTATATAGTTTTCTAAGATCCGGTCCAGTGGTTCGAACAGAACACATCTCCATGTTCTCTGATAAACTCAAGCAAAGCAGGTGCTGAACAGTTTCTACTGCTCTGGTTAACCATTTCTGGGGGGTCATCCTTGTTTCAACTGTTATTGTTAATTTGATTATTAGATCACTGAAACTTTAAGTTTTGCTAAACTAACCCTGATAAGCTTCAATGAACAAAGCCCGAGGGAGTTAAAGGCTGAACACCTGGACTCTAGAATTTATAGCCCTCCAAAGACATGCTGGAGTAACCAGAAGTTAAAGAAGAGACTAAAAAAGATGATCCATCATGTGCTGGAGACTCCCTGTCTGAAAAAAAGGTGATAAAAGGACTGAAAAAGTGGACTAATTAGCATGAAAAGTGAGACATCAATAACCAATAGATGATAGAATACTAATTAATAAAGAGAAATATGTAATTTAGAACCAATGAACATTAATTTCTTTGTTTGCTAAAAATGTATATATAAGTGAAAATTTTTGAAAGTGATGTGCGTGGCTGGAGTTATCTGCTATGCACCCTGGCCAGAGTAAAGGAATGCCTACTCGCTAATATTAAAAAAAATAGTGTTAGAGAGTGTCACGTTCTGCTGTGGGTAGAAAGGAATGATCCACGCCGAGACGGATTCAGAACAGGAGTGAACGTTTATTCAGGGGTGCATGGGACTTTTATAAGGCTGGGATGGAGGGTTCTGGAACTTGGGAGGAGTTAGGGACGGAGCGTGACAAGAAAAGGAAAGGGAAGGAGGGGTTTCAACTAATAAGGGAGAACTGGGGGTGGTCAACCTTATGTGGTAGTGCTGCACTGCACCACCGGCTGACCAATGGGATTTTAGGGATACAGGAACCAATTAGGGTCCGGTAACTATGGCTTAACTAGCCAATCAGAACAATTGAAGATACAGAAGTAATGAAGTTGTAATAATTACATTGGTATTCCTAACTACATTATATGCTATAGAAACTTTTTGAAAAACAGCAGCCTCGTGGCATGGGGTGATCAGCAGTTCATCGGCATGCATTCAGGTCCAGGACAGTTCCATCCACTCGTTAAATGAACCTTCTTTCGAGTTCGGGTTCGTCGGCTGAGTTTTCCATTCTCCTCCAGGTAGTTCCCCCACAAGAGAGTTTCATTTATCCCGTCTCTTTCAGTTAGTTCCTGTTGGCATGGAAGTTTTTAAAAATTAAATCAATTATCATGTCATGTATAAATTCTACATAAAATACATTATTCTGAACAGTTATATCAAGTAGACCTAACAGTGCAACAATATTGTCACATTGGAGGGTTAATTTTCTTGACTTAAATTTACAATTTCACCTGCAGCTTTCCCACAAAAACCCCCTTCTTGTGGAAAACAGCTGTATATGCAGTGTGGTGTGATGCTTTTAAAAGCACACACCTGCAGCTACAGGTTTCCTACCATGTGTAGCTACAATCTTGGTTCTGTTATAGTCACAGCATGCCATTAGTTCCTGTAGGGAAGCAATTACAAGAGAATACTGTCTTTTTGAAAATGCCATTTCCAATCTTTTGTGATTTTTGAGGAAGGTGTGATGAGTCAAGCACAAAAGGTAATAGTGAATGGGGTAACATCAGACTGGTGACCTGTCACTAGGGGGGTTCTACAGGGCTCCGTCTTAGGCCCTGTGCTCTTCAGCATCTTCATAAATTACTTGGACGCAGGACTGGAAGGGATACTAAGCAAGTTTGCAGATGACACAAAACTGGGAGGAGCTGTCGACTCCTTCGAAGGCAGGGAGGCCCTGCAGAGAGACCTGGACAAATTAGAGGACTGGGCAATCACCAACCATATGAAGTTCAACAAGGGCAAATGCTGGATTGTGTGCCTGGGATGGGGCATCCCTGCATATACGTACAGACTAGGGAATGAGATGCTGGAAAGCAGTGCCACAGAAAGGGACCTGAGGGTCCTGATTGATGGCCAATTGGACATGAGTCAGCAGTGCCCTGGCAGCCAGGAGGGGCAACCATGTCCTGGGGGGCATCAGGCCAACCAGTCAAGGGAGGTGATTGCACCACTCTGCTCTGCCCTGGTGCAGCCTCAGTTTGAATATTGTGTGCAGTTTTGGTCATTGCAATATAGGAAAGACATTAAGCTATTAGAGAGCCTCCAGAGGAGGGCAACAAAGATGGTGAAGAGCCTGAAGGGGAAGCCATATGAGGAGCAGCTGAGGTCACTTGGTCTGTTCAGCCTGGAAAAGAGGAGACTGAGGGGAGACCTCATTGCATTCTACAACTTCCTCATGAGGGGAAGAGGAGGGGCAGGCACTGATCTCTGTGGGGACCAGTGACAGGACCTGAGGGAATGACCTGAAGTTGTGTCAGGGGAGGGTTAGGTTGGATAGTAGAAAAAGACTCTTCCCCCAGAGGATGGTTGGACACTGGAACAGGGTCCCCAGGGCAGTGGTCAGAGCACCGAGCCTGACAGAGCTCAAGGAGCCTTTGGATGATGCTCTCAGGCACAGGGTGTGTCTCTTGGGGGATGGTCTTGTGCAGGGCCAGGAGTTGGACTTGATGATCCTTGTAGGTCCCTTCCAACTTGACATATTCTGTGACTCAAACATGTTCCGAGGTGCCAGAACCGGCTGCTGACACAAACAAACCCCACACTTGCTTGTTGTTGGAAGTCGAGTCCCTGTTGCAGGGGAAGGGGGAGAAGCTGACTCATCGGTTCTGAACAGGTAAGGTTGGCTACGAAGCTTGAAATCCAGGCGAGAGCCTTTAACCCCTAGAAGCCGAGGTGGCCTCTTTGACAGGGGCAACTTTCACAAACACCCCGCCTAGCCCACACCTGCGGGAGGCAATGGCGTGGGGAGGCCGCAGATGCGGTTGCCTGGCGGGCCATGCTCCTTCCCTTCCCCTCCCGGCGGCGGGCGGTGCTAGGCCCCGGTGGCACCGAGGTTGCTATAGCGACGGGTGTTAAGAGGTCGCGAGAGGGCGCTGTGAGCCGGTCTGGGTCGCGACCATTGTGGCGGTGTGTGTGGGGGTGAAACTGAAAATGAAGTGCTCGGGCCGCGGCGAAGTGGGGCTGAGTTGCTGGCTCCTTCCCATGAGCGCCTGAGCCACCCCGCCCCGAGTATGTCGGATAGTTTCGACCGAGCTCCAGGTGCTGGCCGGGGTCGGGAAGGTGCGGGCGCGTCGGAGAGTGGCGGTGGGGCCTGTATTGGGGGCAGTGGTTCCCACAGTTCAGTCTCGGCCGGAAAGCAGCACAAACCGGGCAGTCTCTTCCTGCAGCAGGAACCGTTGCGACCTCCAAAGACAGCGCCGCTGGGCACCGGAAACGCAGGTACTGGCCGTCGTGCAGCGGCTCCTTCCTCGCCCTTCCAGAGGCCCCCGGTGCCGAAGGTGTCGAGGAGCGGCCCCCTAAAGTCCGCGGTGCTCCCCTTCTTTGCGCACACTGCCCTGCTCCTGCTTTGTCTGATGCTCCTGCATTCCCCCACCCCCATTCCCGTCGCCGTTCCACTGAGACTGAAGCCCTGGGGGCTTCCCCCACAGACCTCCCTTCGGCCTAGCCACGGAGATGCGTCCTTTCTCCCACCCCACGTACCTAGGTGCTTAGAGGCCATTATAGCCTGAGGGCCGGCTCCTCTTGGCACCGCATGGAGATGAGCTGCGTAGAGGGCCTGGGAACTGCACTTTTCCTTAGATGAGTAGTCACGTTTCTGGGCTATGGACCTGTGTCCAAGTAAATGTATGATGTAGCATTGCAGTCTGCTTGCAACGTGTCTCTGTCTGTCCTTCCCTTTCTGTGCCCACGCATCTGTAAGTGTTTTATCCATTTGTTAATCTGCCCACAAATGTTCTCATTCTTCCCCTTATTGAAGAACTCTGTAAGTCTGGACTAAAGGTTTGACAAAAAAATAAACCCAACCTAACAGTAACATAAAGCATTGTTTGTTGGTTACCTTTTTCAGGTACATATCAGATTCTGTTTTCAATAAATTTAGGACCTAATCTATAAACATGGATTTGGAAAATGTGGTTTAAAAAATACGGTTTCATTGGCTTTTTTTGCAAATTGTGTACAAAAATAACGATAGTTAAGTGTATTTAAAGATTGTGTTAAAAATAGTTATGTCTTCTGTTTATTGACCTTTAAAGTCTTGTCATTACATATAAAATTTATGAGAAAAAAACCAAAAGCAGCAAGCATATAATAAGAAGATTTACTAGTTTCTCAGGTCACCTCTTAGAAAACACGTTTTCATGGGGAGAGAGAGGGCTCTCTTCCCCCTTTTATTTTTTTGTCACCTTCACATGAACATTGATTGTGTTTACTTTCTGTCAAGTAGAAAAGTACCTAGAGTTTGCTCAAGTGAAAGCTTTATCCATATTAAATATATATATATTTGAAGTATAGAATGATAGAATGGTTTGGGTTGGAAGGGACCTTAAAGACCATTTAGTTCTACCCCCTGCCATGGGCAGGGACACCTTCCACTAGACCAGGTTGCTCCAAGCCCCATCACACTGGCCTTGAACACTTTCAGGGATGGGGCAGCCACAGCTTCTGCAGGCAACCTGTGCCAGGGCCTCACCACCCTCACAGGGAGGAATTTCTTCCTAATACTCAATCTAAACATATTCTCTTTCAGTTTGAAGCCATTCCCCCTTGTCCTATCCCTCCATGCCCTTGTAAAAACTCCCTCTCTGGCTTTCTTGTAGGCTCCCACCAGATACTACAAGGCTTTCACAAGGTCTCTCTGGAGCCTTCTCTTCTCCAGACTGAACAACCCCAACTCTTTCAACCCATCTCCATAGCAAAGGTGCTCCCACCCTGTGATCATCTTCGTGGCTCTCCTCTGGACTTGTTCCAGCAGATCCAAGTCTTTCTTATGTTTGGGGACCCAGAGCTGGATGCAGCACTGCAGGTGGGGTCTCACCAGAGTGAGAGCAGAGGGGCAGAATTCCTCCCCTCACCTGCTGCCCACACTGCTTTTAATGCAGCCCAGGATACGATTGGTTTTCTGGGCTGCAACCACACATGGGTGGGGCATGTTGGGCTTCTTGTCAACCAACACCTCCAAGTCTTTCTCCCCAGGGCTGCTCTCAACCCATTCTCCAGTCTGTATTAGTGCTTGGGATTGCAGCAACCCAGGTGCAGGACCTTGCACTCGGCTTTGTTGAATTTCATGAGGTTCACACTGTCCTACCTCTCCGGCCTGTTCAGGTCCTTCTGGATGGCCCATCCCTTCCCTCCAGCGTGTCGCCTGCACCACACAACTCGGTGTCATCAGCAAACTTTCTGAGGGTGCCCTCAATCCCACTGTCCATGTCACTGACAAAGATGTTAAACAGCGTTGGTCCCAACACCGACCTCTGAGGGACTCCACTTGTCACTGCTCTCCACTTGGACATTGAGCCATTGACCATAACTCTTTGAGTGTGACCATCCAGCTGATTCCTTATCCACTGAGTGGTCCATCCATCAAATCCACGTCTCTCCAATTTAGAGACAAGGATGTTGTGCTGGACAGTGTCAAATGCTTTGCACAAGTCCAGATGACATCAGTTGCTCTTCCCTTATCCACCACTGCTGTAACCCCATCATAGAAGGCCATGAAATTTGTCAGGCACGGTGTACCTATAGAAGCTTTTCTTGTTGCCCTTGAGGTCCCTGGCCAGGATTAATTCTGTCAGGGTTTTGGCTCTCCTAACCTGATCCCTGGCTTCTTGGACCATCTCTTTGTATTCCTTCCAGGCTACCTGTCCCTGCTTCTACCTTCTGTAGGCTTCTTTTTTTGTGTTTGAGTTTGTCCAGGAGCTCCTTGTTCATCCACACAGGCCTTCTGGCATTTTTTCCTGACTTCCTCTGCATTGGGATGCATCCTTTCTGAGCTTGGAGGAAAGTATATTTATAGTATAAGTATATTTAAAGTCCAAAAAGTGATGTATTCTGTGTGTGTACTCTGTATGAATACATACTAATTTAGCAGTTTCTAAGAAAACACATTAACAAAAACCATTTATCAAAAACTTTTCAGAACACCTGCAACAGGCAAGAATTTCATCTGGATCACAAGGAAAAGTTTCAGTTCCTGATTCTGGACTGGAAATGGCTGAATCTCAGGTGGCTATGGCTCCTGTGGTAACATCAAAGTTGTCTGTTAAAGCACCTGAGTTTTATCCATCAGGATATAACCAGAACTTTGCAGTGAGTGTTTGTCTTCTCAGTATATGCCAATTTACTTATATTCAATGTTTCTTGTGTATCAGATAACTTGAATGCTGCATTTGCTGAAGAGATTTCAAAAATTCAGATGATAACATTCTGACTGTGTCTCTGGAGGTTAAGTGATGAGTGAATGTTATGTTGTGTGAGAGCCTTTAGTATTATGCTGAAGTTTGCTGCAGATAAACACATGCCTTATTGATTGCACCTAGCATCAGAGTAAGCTGTCTTTTTGACAACTAAATCTGTTATAGTTACTTCTGCACTGCATTTCAATTAAAAGCTTAGCTGTGCTTTTATTCAGATTTTATGGGTTTTTGAAACAAGTGTGAGAGAAGGCTTGAACTTTAGCTTTTCTAAGCACAGGCTTTATCTTTCCTAAATTTACTGTGCCATGGGTATGATTTGCCATGACTACCTAACTTCATGTACCATCATGTGTATTTTAATTCCTTCATGCATATTGTATCACCAGAGGGCAAAAAAGTAGTTTTGGGCTCATTCCTAGAAATATTTTTTTAATAACTTGGGGAAAAAATACTTGATTTGAATGCTAAACATGGTGGTTTGGAATTTTGAAGGGTTTTTTTTCCTTCACCAGTAAAATGATGTTACCAGCTTTGCCAACTTATGAATAAAATCCCTGTCCTGAATAATAAAAGCCCCTAGTCATATACAACTGTTGACAAATGCCAATACAAACATGCTTCTGTGAATGGATAATCTAGGGGGGGAAATATACTACCTTGCCTCAGTTCATGTTACATGTTTTCTATGAATAAAGAAAAAATGCTATTTGGGATGGCATGAGCATGCATAAGTATAATTACAAAGTTTTGAGGCCAGCAATGTTGCTTTTCAGCTGTTTTGCAAAAATACAGAAGCATATGGGAGTTCCTGGTTGCAATGTTGGAGGGAGATGTCATGAATTCAAGTGACTCATCTGTTAATGAAAATAATTCTTAAAATGCTAGCAAAACCTAGAACATTTATTTGGATGTATGTTGTAGGAACCCTAATATAATCAGAATATACTAGGAATAGAATAGTGCTATTTCAGACTTGTTAGTCCTTGACTATTACAAAGTTTGGGGATTTTTTGTTTGTTAGTTTTTCTTGTTTTTTGGAGGGGTTTTGTTTTTTTACTTTAATGACTGAATTAATTTTATGAACTGGGTCCACCTGCAATAAAAATAAGGAATTTAGCACAGATTACTATTACACAGGTTTTTCACCATGAGTTTTAAAATTTGAAACAAAGCAGTTTTGAGAAACTTCAGGTTTTCTGACTTACAAGTAATACTTAGCTTTCATTTATAATGTTACCTGAAATTTTTAGATCTGAAAACTCATGTTGTTTTTTGCTATTTGTTAAGCATTTGTTTTAGAAATAATGTGTTGGTTGATTCCTTGTTTGATTGTACATTACTGTAATTGCTATGTGTGTCTATATAACACTTGATTATTAGATTATTTAATCTCCAGTTAGTTGTGATACTCAAAACTATCAGTTACCTGTGAAGATACTTTAAGAGCTACAGCATCCAAGGCATACTAGAATTTTCAGAAAAACTTTACCAGGACTTTGGGGAGGAAAGATCTCTGTGGGATTCTCTGTGTACAGCTGTCCATCCCATTGGAAGTTGTTCATATCTGCAGTAGAACTGGTGACTAGATTTAGGTTTAGATTACCAGTAGAAAATGTCAGACTTGTTCTCTGACATGGGTATATGAGAATAATATGACTGTCACTCCATCAGAAGGGCATAATGTTCTCAGTTCATAGTTTTAAGAGTGAGATTTGTATTATCTTAGGTGGAATTTCGCTTCTGCTTTTTTTTTTTCCTTTCAGCTAATTTCAAAAAGAGACTAAGCAGCCTCAGTAATGGGGTTTATACTTTTAGCCAGACATGAAGGTATCAATTAGATCACCTATTCATGTCATATGAGGTTTGTACCTGCAACAGTCTTTATACCTAATTTTGCAATAACTATTGTAAACTTGCTGAGTAGGTATAATCCAAAGAGGGGAAAGAGAGAGAAAAAAAAAGCTTGTTCCTAAGAAGTCTCAAGAAATCAAATCAATAATAAATTATTGGTGACTAAGTTCCTAAGTAGAAATGTTGTGAATACTTTTCAGGTATAGGAAAGTGGTAATTAGCACATATACTGAAAGAGAGAGCAATTTTGGCTCATGGATCTTTTCCATAGACTTTCTGTTTTTATCTTTATGTAATCAGAGGGATTTCAGTACCTACTTAGCCTTTTCATTGTTATGTCTTTAAAGTCATGAACTGATTCTTAGTAGAAGAGAGGCAAATCTATGACCTTTAAGTTAGTGACTTTTGTGTTTTTGTTGTGAATAATCCAGGATCCTATCTAATAGTTATCAAACATAAAGGTGAAGGATTAGACAGTGTTGGCTTGACTGAGAAATCATTGATATTATTGGAAAATTTCTAGTTGAGTTTCATGGCTTTGAAACATAAATTTGTAATGAATGTGTGAACTTATAGCCTCCTGTTAGCCAACTGCTGTTTAAAAATAAGAGGAATTTCCTTTACTTTCCCTTAGTTGATACAGTACATGGTGCTATCTCCTCTGTTAAAGCTTAAAATCTGCCAGTGAGAAACATGAGTGGTTTATGTCTAGAAGTTACTGAACTAAATCTAATTAGTTTTTTTAGTATTGAGTGTTCCTAATTTAGCAATATGCAACATATAATAATGTTTGAGTTATTTTTTTTCCTCTCCCATTTGTTCTGTTCCCTGGCATAGTTACTAAAACCTAGACTACCTTTGAAGTTGCATATTTAGTATAGGTAGATGAATGTGGTGCTGAGTTTAGCCTCTGTGGCTAGCCTTTTAATTACAAAATGAGAACAGGAGTATGCATGCAGGGACACCAGTATACCAAATGGGATTGGAGCCCCTTGCAGAACAAAGATGCTTTCTTCCAAGATTGAATTTTTATCAGGTGAGGATGAGAGGAATGTACCTTCCTCTCTACTAAATGAGAATCTCATAACAACCTAATGGCTTTCAGAAAAAGCAGCTTCTTTTACTAGCTACAGCAATTGCATCCCCTGCAACTTGGCTGGAGAGTTTTCAAACAGGTTGTTTGAAGAGATACTAGTTTTGCTGTATGTGACTAAGCTGCAGTTGTTGCACAATAATGTCATAGTTCTGTTGATCAAAATAGTTTAACTTTGTTGTATAAAACTTTTACTGAGCTATTTGAAATTGCCTAGTAAAATTTTATTTCCTTTAGAGAAATAGAATATTTAGCAAGTTACAGTCATGTTAACTTTTATCCTTTGGCTTCATAAGCTCTAAACCATTAGAATCATAGAATAATTTAGGTTGGAAAGGATCTGGTTTGAATCACTAATTATGTCAGTTCTTTAGCAGTCCCTCTTCAGGTTCCTGCTTGCACTTCTGAGATCTCCTATGAGATACTTTTCACAGTCTTTTGTACAGTGTGAAAAGGTGAATTATTTGTACTGTGTTATTACTAGTTACATCACAAAGTACGTTGCTTCCTATGCTATTTCTCTCATATGCTAGCATTGTAATTATCCAGGACAGCACTGATTTTAGAGACTGTTACATACATTCATTTTTGAATGGACAAAATTAGCAGCTTGCTGTTCCATCAGCAGGAGCATAAACACTGATAAAGTGGTATTGTTCTAGCTCTTTTCTTTAGGACCCAGGTGTGTTTACTGTTTGGTATTTAACCTCAGTAACTGCAAATTAATGCAATATCATTTGAATAGTTTCATACCTTGTAGTCATTCATCCATTGCCGAGATGCAAATTTTCTGACTTTAAAAGATCAGTTTTCCTGGCTATATTTTATACATGGGAACATTGCACTCTATTGTATTTCTGTAATTTCTCCCCTTCCTGCATATTTTGGAGCACTTTTGCACTCTAGGTAAGCTCAAAATATTTTGTTTCCAATTTTAATTATTTTTTCTTCTGTAGTTCATATAAGTGAAGCACAGTTTGTATGTGCATCAGGAAAGGGTGTTGAACCTCAGTTTGGTAATTTTATTCTTAATAAGTATACTTACTTGTTAGTTTGTTAGTAAATCTTACACTCAACTTGGCAAACTGATTTCTTTTTAATCTGTCTTTTGATGTGTTTTGCTGGGAGACCCATATCTCTATAAAAACATGTTACCTAGTTCTAGACTACTGGAATTTTCTGATGCAGAGGTCTATATTTGCTAAAAATATTTAAGCGAACTATGTAATAAAGATCAAGTATGCAGTGTATCAGGAGTTACTCAAGACTACAGGCTATATGGTTACTTCTGGAGACAGTAAGTGTGGCAACTTTATTTAAGGTTCCTTTTAAATAGCTGGTATATTCTTTCACTGCTATAGGATTCTTCCTTTGAAGATGGATATGATGACTATCTGACTTTGGCAGAATATGTGCAAGACTTCCTAAATCACCTCGCCGAGCAACCAGGTTGTTTTGAAACTGAAATAGGGCAGTTTGCTGAAACAGTGAATGGCTGGGTCACTGCAGATGAAACTTTGCAAGAACTTGTTGAACTCGTATATCAGCAGGTAGCCTGCGTGTTCTGTCTTAACGTGGATATTATGCCTTTGTTACATAGTGTGCAAGATATACGTACTAGTATTATTTGTTATATTATTGTACCTACGTAGTATTTTAATGGTTTGAATTTTTCTTTTTAGGCTGAAACATATAGCAAAAGATTTTTCTCAATAAACTGTAATGATAGCTCAAGTGTAGTATACTTGGCTGGCTGATAAATTTCCCCAATTTGCTCTGTTTCCTTTGCTGTGTATTTGAATCTCTCAGGTCACATATTAGAGTTGAAATTACAGTAGTTTATTAAAGGAGTTATATTTGAATTGCTGGATTTACATAGCAGAGACTGTCAGTTGTACATTTTTATTCTATCCTACAAAAAATAATCTTCATAATAGATATTTTTCATTCCCTGGTATTTAAAAAAAATATACCTACTGTTTGCATCACCCTTTGGGAAATGCTCTTTCATTGACAGGCTTTGTTCTTCACTTGGTATTATACATATTTCAGAACATCATAATTAGAAAAAAGGAAAGCTAGTCTGCTGGTAACTAAGTCTAGTCCCATTGATGGTCATGGAAATGAGGACAGAGATCTTGAGCTGAATTCTGTACTAATTGGAGGAACCATTGGAAAGAACAGCTTAATCTGTGTTGCTTAGAAAATCAGCTGCTGCTACTGTCTTCTGGGCTTGCTGCAGAGAATAAACTCACAGTTCTGCTTGCTATTTATTACATTAGGTGTCTCCCATTTTCCTGAGTTGCTTTCAAATTCTACCTTGAAGAATGTAAACTTTATTCACCTTTTAAGTGCAGATACTTGCAGATTTTTTTACTGTGGAAATAATCTGGGGTATGTAGAACCTGTGTGACTGGTTGATCATTGTACAGATCTGTAGCATCTTAAATTTTTTACTATAATACAGAATTGATACACATTTAATTCAGAACAGTTTAGTTAGACATTAAGATTACTTGTACTGTGTTTGGCAGAATCATTTTTCCATCCTTTTTTTGAACACATGCAGAATAGTTAATAAAAAATGAAAATATTCCATATAACTTTATTGGAAGAAACTTCATATATGTTAAAGAAATTGATTCTTTTTTAATATGTCTTTTAATGTTCCATCTTTTTCTCTCCTCCTATTTAAAACAAATGCAATGTTAGGGTTGGCTGGGCCTTCCTTAATTGAGAAGCATTGAGTGTTATCAGTCTGAAATATAACAGTTCTGTCTGAAAAATAAAACTTCTCTCAGTGCAAAATGCTGTCCTAGTATCCAAAAGCACACAATTTCAGCTTCGTCATATGTCAGGATATGATAGTGTTTGAGTGTCAGTCAACTATGCTTATTCTTCTATCTTGAGCTTCTGCTCAAGTATTTGTTTTTACTTGTCTTGGTTTATCACAAAACTTCATTTAAAATTGCCGAAGTGTGTTTATAAGCATCTGCTTCAGTGATGTTTGAGCAGATCAACAGATGCTAGGTTTGTGAAGGAAAAAAGCTGAAATGAAAGAAACTGAAATACTGTACAGTCTTCCCTTCATCTGGGTATCACGTATCTTGGCCTGTCTGTAAGAATTATCTACTTCCACCTGTTCTTCCTAATCCATTTATGTCTTGACAGAGTAAAGTGTCAGTTCTCTTGTTTTCCAAAAGCTGAACACTGACTTCATAGCTTAAGAATCTTGACTGTTGTCTAGTTAATATGGTGTATTGTTGCTGTTACAGCAACTAAAATTTCTCAAGATACATATTGGTAGACTAGTCTTCATGCTTAGATTTTGACTTTTTTTTGAGTTTGAGATAAACCGGGATTACAAAGCAACAATAATTCAGGGAAGACATTATTGTGCTATAATGATTGGTTAGTTAGATGATGTGAGGTATTTTTGGTCTCTGTGTGCTCTGCCAGGTCATAATACCCCAAATTGAACTGTTTCAGTATCTGATGCAACCACAAATACAGACTAATTAGGAAGATAATGGTTTAAAATGAAACAGATTAGGTTTGAAGTAGTTGTTGGGTGTCGCAGCCCAGTGGGTACGGCGAGAGGAACGAGACCAACTCATCAATATGATGCAAAATCAAGTTCACTTTATTCCCTC
>JAXCLP010000085.1:299825-310701 GCA_035584035.1 Lepidocolaptes lacrymiger
TCTCTCTCTCAGGAGGGGGGGAATCTGTGTGGCCAGCAGCTGTGTTTGGCAGGGAGCCAACTCAAACCTCCACAGGGATAATGACAGTTTAATTTAAAACAAGAGAGTAGAGTTCCCAAAACAAGTATTCTAAATAAGTAACTACAGAAGTAGAGTAGTTTTAGATAATCTGACTGCAGCTTTGTCTCATTCATTGATAAAACAGAATGCATTACCTCATTTCCATCCTCCAGCGTTCTTCCTCTTCTCGCCTTCTCCAATATTCTTCTTTCTGCATCTGTTTCCTCATCTTTTCTTCTTGAATTTTTCTTGCTCGAATACTGGGCTTTACTTCTACTTGTAAATCTGGGTTTACTTTTTTCTAGTTCAGAAAAATAACAAATGAAATGTTGGTTTGCCTCTTGCCATCTCAAGGTTACAGAGTTCTTCTGACACATTTAGCACACACTTCTGGTGTACGATAAAATCAGGGGGAGTAAAATGCAGTTTTAGAACTACACTGAATGAACAACTGAAGAAGAAAAATCTGTGTCCAGTATTATAAAGGAAATAAATAGCAATATATTACATATAGCATGAATCCCCTCTAATATGAGAGTATGAGAACAAAGCTATTTAAGGTTAAAATGTTACATGAAATACTAAGTAATTTGCTGTTCATTCTACAAATACATAAAAATCCTAAGGAATCATCTTGTAGCAGGATGATTACTCTATAGCCTGAAAAAAACCATGTCATCTTAAATACAATTTGCTTCCTGATGCCCTGTTCCTGAAAGGTCCCTCATACATGAGCACAATCATGAGTCACTGAATACATTTTTCTGACAATTTTTTCCTCTTCTTTCATGTCCTACAATATTTTAATTTTGCAAAAGATGCCTGAAAGCAATGTTCAGAATGTTTAAAGAAACACCCAAACCAAAATGCGGTTTCACAGTCTGCATTACAACTGTAAAGACTATACTCCCTAAGAAATATATTTCTCTAGCATTTTTAATATGCTGTTTACTCAGAGCACCTACTTCTGACTAATCTTTAAATATAAGAACATGTGTAGCAGTTTGATCCTGGCTGAATGCTAGGTACCTACTAAAGCTGCTTTCTCACTCCCCTCTGCAACTGGATGGGGAGAGAAAATACAGTGAAGGATTCATGAGTTAAGAGCTGGGAGAGGTCACTTACTGATCACCATCACAGGCAAAACAGACTCAAAGTGGAGATATTAATTAAATGTATTACTGACAGGATCAGAGCAAAAGAGTGAGAAGTAAAATAATCTTAAAAACACCTTCCCCCCACCCCTCCCTCCTTCCAAGTTCTACCTCCTCCCCCCCAATAGTGCAGGGAGACAGGGAATGGGGGCTACGGTCAGTTGTTGTTTCTGCCACTGTCAGGGAGAGGGGTCCTTCCCCTGCTTCCCATGAGGTCCCGCCCATGGGAGACAGTCCTTCACAAACCTCTCTGGCATAAGTTCATCCCATGAGCAACAGTTCTTCACAGACTGCTGTCACGTGGGTCACTTCTCCATGGGGTGCAGTCCTTCAGGCACAGGCTGCTCCAGTGTGGGCCTCCCACAGGGCCACAAGTTCTACCAGGGAAACCTGCTCCAGCGTGGACTCCTCTCTCCACAGGCTGCAGGTCCCTGCCAGGACCCTGCTCCAGCATGGGCTCCTCCATGGGCTGCAGGTGGATCTCTGCACCCCGGTGGTCCTCCATGGGCTGCAGGGGGATAGCCTGCTCCACCACGGTCTGTACCACGAGCTGCAGGGGAACCTCAACTCTGGCACCTGGAGCACCTCCTCCCCCTCCTTCTCCACTGACCTTGGGGTCTGCAGTTGTTCACATGTTCTCACTCTGCTCTTCTCTGGCTGCAATTTTCATCTGTCCAACAACTTTTTTTTTCTTCTTAAATATGTTATCACAGAAGCATTACTATCGCTTCTGATTGACTCGGCCTTGGCCAGCGGCAGGTCCATCCTGGAGCTGGCTGGCATTGACTCTGCAGGATGTGGGGGGAAGCTTCTAGCAGCTTCTAACAGAAGCCATCCCTGTAGCCCCCCCCCCCCAAAGCCTGCACACAGAAACCCAGTACAACATGTAATCAAGTCAGCTGACATCTGGTAGATTTTCCGACAAAAGTATTAGCATTGTTACCAACCTTATACTGAAGTCTGTGCCGCCTCCCTTTTAAGTGCATCTCCTTGGCATTAGGATCATTAAAACTGCATTCACAAAGTTTACAGTGAAAGCGGATCACCTTTCCTTCATCATTTCTTACCTGGAAAATAAGTTATAATACATGTACTTTTTTTTTAACAAAAGTTGATGTAAAAATTAATCTAATTCAGTGACACTGGATAATGTCTACCCATCTCAAAACATGCTTAAAAGTTCACACAGTAACTGAAAAAAAGGCCATTGTGTTTGGTAACAAAGTTCTTCTACAGCTTTAAACTTGACCCTGAATATAATGAGTTGAATAATTACAAACAATGAAAACTTTACATCAGATTTCAATTACATATCTCATGCCACCAACATGAAGAATGCCCCAATGAGGTCAAAAGAAACATGCACAATACAAAAATAAACATATGCACAAGCCTTTGCAGGTTCAATGTCTTGTTCCTCTTATCTTCAAGGAGGACCCAGGGAACTACAGGCCAGTCAGCTTCACCTCAGTCCCTGGGAAGGTGATGGAGCAACTAATTCTGGAAACCATTTCCAGGCACATTAAAGACAAGAAAATCATCATCAGTAGTCAACATGGCTTCACCAAAGGAAAGTCATGCTTGATCAACTTGATAAACTTCTGCGGTGAAGTGACTGGCCTGGTAGATGAGGGGAAAGCAGTTAATGTTGTCTACGTGGACTTCAGTAAGGCCTTTGACACAGTCTCACCATAATATCCTCATAGCCAAACTGTTGATGTATGGGCTGGATAAGCATACAGTGAGGTGGACTGAAAGCTGGTTGAATGGCAAGGGCCAAAGGGTAGTAAACAGTAGAATGAAATCTAGTTGGAGGCCAGTAGCTAGTAGTGTGCCCCAGGGCTCAATGTTGGGTCCAGTCCTATTTAACATCTTAATTAATGATCTGGATGATTGGGCAGTGTACACTCAACAAATTTGCTGATGACACAAAACTGGAAGCAGTGGCTGATATGCCAGAGGATTGTGCTGCCATCCAGAGATCTCAACAAACTGGGGGACAACCTAGTTGGAAAGCAGTTTGGCAGAAAAGTCAGTGGGGCGTCCTGGTGAACGTTAAGCTGAACTTGAGCCAACAATGTGCCCTTGTAGCAAAGAAGGCAAATGGTATCCTGGACTGCATTAGGCAATGTATCGCCAGCAGGTCGAGAGAGCTGATCCTTCCTCTCTAACCCAGCACTAGTGAGGCCACACCTGGAGTCTTGTGTCCAATTCTGGGTTCCCCAGTGCAAGAGAGACATGGACATACTGGAGAGAGTCCAATGACGGGCCACAAAGATGATGAAGGAACTGGAGCATCTCTCTGTATAATAGTTAAAAAATAATCCACATTTTCATATCAATACCTCCTCCACATAGTCATGACCCACTGGCTGGACATCACTTTGCAGGGCAGCAAGAGTTGTAGGAGTCACCGGTTCAGCTGCTGTGTCTGGTTTTACTTCCTGTGTTTGTACTGTAGCAGCAGTTGTTGTTTTAATACTTTCAGCTGATTTCATTTCTTCCACTTTACTTCCTGTTGTCTGAAGTTTATTACCACCTGCAAATCAAAAAAGTTAAATCACTAACTTTCATAAAATGAGAATATGATTACACATGATGTGCAAACTGAAGACTTTATTTGCAAGCATCAATGTTCTGATCAAAGCATTATCAGTCTTTTAAAATTTGTTAAAGCAAACATTTTAAATACTATAAAAGTTTTTTAAAAAACCTTAACAAAAATTTATTTAAACACCTAGGTTTTTTATTTTAGCAAGCAAACCTTTGCTTTATATAGTTACAATTGTCATCATTCATTTTCATGCTTTTTCAAGAGATAGGACTGAATGGGAACAACTCAGCAAATATGTTTTTTTCCATCATATTTATTTTCTCTTTTTGCAAATGGATCCAAGAAAGTACCTCAAAACCTTTTAACATTTGTACTAACAAAGGTAGCATACTTTCAGTGTTGCAACTGCATAGGTCTTTCCTTCAAGAACAGGTTATCTTACTGTTGAACAACTGCTCTCTGTCTCTAAATGTCTGTCATGCTTATTTCAAAAGTTTCTACTGTTAGATTTAGTGTTAAAACAATGTTTTGGTTTCCCAGTTACCAACTGCCAAACTACTGCAGGCTGTCTTAACAGCCCACGCTGTGAACTGAAATTAGGACCAACTGGACTATAATCTGCAATACTCCAACAGCTACTACATAAGAAACCAAAGGTGGAAGGCTTCTTATGAAGGTGGGAGAAGCCTCCAGGAGAGGTCAGGTGGAGACAAAATGGCAAAAAACAGTATAAATTGTGAAGCAAAGTTTTTATACACATTCTTATTTTCCCCTATCAGTAATTCCCTGAAACACAACAGAATTATTCATGCATAAAGTTAACTAAATACATTTGTACTTGTTGCACTAAGATCTTTAAAAAATATAGAATAGGTTAGGCTTCAAAATAAAGACTGACTTCTGTACTTGCCAACAAAGTTTATTTTTGGTGTAGATATTTTCTTTACAGCTATATTAGCAGCAGTTGAAGATGTTTTGTTGTTGGACACAGTGTTAAGTGGAGCATTTGCCATGGGAGTAAGAATTTTCACTGCAGAGGATGCAACAGTGGAGGCCACAGTATTGCTGCTAGTTGCAGTATTTGAAGCAGAGGCAGTTGGTTTCAAAGCAGATGTTGAAGTAGCAGCTTGGGTAACCACATTTGGTTCAGTTGAAGGAATGGGTTTGCCAAGTTTTGTGTGCAACTTTACTACCTATAAGAATAACAAGAAATTCATAATATTATCTCCCTGGGGTAGCTATAAAAAATGAACTTGTTACAGGTTATTGAAGCTTTAACAGAAACATCAATATCAATAGTTATATTGATATTTTTAAAGTTATTGCCTCTTTACAAAAAGTGATCTCAGGGGGAAAAAGGGACATATAAAAGTTCTTGTCATCTGTAACAAGGAAATAATTAATACTTATCTCAGGTTGCTTATTTCCACTAGAAATTCAGACATTGTGGTGGTTTAGTTTTCTTGGTTTTGGTCTCGGCCTTCCCCAGTAACAGGGTTATAACTAAGGAAGTATTCCACACCATTCCTGTATGTAATCAGGTGTATATAAGAGAAGGAGGGGAGGTTCCTCGCTCTCTTCCTTTCGGGTGCTTAGAAGACAGCAGGTCTCAGTGTGTTGACCTCTCTCTTATCTATGTGAGCTGAGGCCTATCTGAGAGCTGTTGTCCGAAGCCACGCAGAGGTGAAGATTTTTGCTGTTTCCTTGAGGGGAGTTTGGTGAGAGTTTATTGTGTTAGCTACTTTATTGAGCTATTCCCTGAGTTTTTGAGTGTGGATATCTGTTTTGTTTTATTTTTACCCATTTTTGTCCTTTTTTTCCCTTTCCCTTTCCCCCTTTTCCCTTTTGGGGTTGTTTGGGATTCTTGTTCTGTATATTCATAGTGTTTAATGGTATATAACTGTAATATATATGAATATATATATATTTTTTACTACAATTTTCTTTTGGTACTTTTTTTTTTCTCTCTCTCAGGAGGGGGGGAATCTGTGTGGCCAGCAGCTGTGTTTGGCAGGGAGCCAACCCAACCCTCCACAGACATTTACTCTAAAAGCTGTGTAGATGAGAACAGAAAGCCAATAAAACTCAAGAAACATTTTGAGCAAAATGTTTACAACGTGACTGTTTTGTTGCCTGGTTGCTTTTTATTCTCCCTCCAAAACTTGTAGCACATTGAACCAGCAGTGTGCCCAGACAGCCAAGAAGGCCAATGACATCCTGGCCTGTAACAGAAATAGTGTGGGCAGCAGGACTAGGGAAGTGATTGTCCCCTCATACCTCAACACTGGTGAGGCCACACCTTGAATCCTGTTCAGTTTTGGGCTCCTCAAAACAAGACAGACAATGAGGTGCTGGGACATGTCCTTAGAAGGGCAATGAATCTGGCGAAGGGTCTAGAGTGCAAGTCTTACGAGGATTTAATTTTTACACTGATGACAACTTATATTAGCATTAGTTAACAACTATCTATGAGGAAGAGAGAGTGACATCCAAATATATAACGTTAGCATATTATCATACTCCATATACCTATAGAGTTACTGGGCACAACTCAAAAATTTAATGGCTCAATTTCATTAAGAACAAACAAGGCAAGTCTATCTAAATTATAATTTTTGTTCTTCTACTAACAAAAAATAATACTGGGAAAATTATTTTAAATTTGCTATGAGATTTATTTTTTTAATAGGAATATTACTGATGCTGCTTTGTACAGTGTTCTGAGATACAAACTGCTATAAAAGCCCTAATATTAATACTCTGTTACTCACATTAATCACCCCATAGTTATGAGGAAAATCTGTAATATCTAAACACACATTCTACGCCGCACCATTCCATTTACTGTTGTATGGCCAAATTTAGAACACAGGTCACAGAGGCTCACAGTGCAGCTCACAGTCTTTATTCTGCAATACTCACCTAACTGCGCCCAGACATTAGGGAAAGCATGCTTACCAAAACTCTTCAAACACACTCATTATAAAATCTACTACAGGGCATTGTTCCTTGCTTCCATGTGCCAATTTTCTTTGCAAGAAATACCAAAAAGTAACACATAATCCCATCCCTTGGCACTGACTCCGTTCACAGTGTTTCAAAGTACAGAGAGCTTCACAGCACCAAATCAGAAGAATGTCAAGAGAAGTCTTGAAAAGTGTTAGGAGGCACAAGCATGTTACTGCATGTCCTCGTTGACACTTTTCTTCCTACAATTTATATCTTTCCCAATACATCCTCTTCTCATTGATGCAGTGGCATTATGTTTTCCCCCTTTCTCCCAACAAGGCCCTTCTAATAGTGAGCTTAAAGATAAGTCTGAAACAAAAAGCAGAACTAAATGTATCTAAACAAACCAATTTGAATTATATTGTTTCTGCACTTTCTCCTTCTAAGATGAGAAAAAAATAATGGGAAGAAATATATTACTGACTTGTATAATAAGGGCAAGAGAAAGTTCTTACTTTCTGATGCTTGGCTCCACGGATATGTGCAGCATAAGCATCTGCTCCTGTACAAGATACATCACAAAGCTCACAGCGCAACTGATTCTGAGTTCCACGAGCAGAAGTGCTGCTGCTATTGGTGTTCTGGGAAGCTTTTAATGCCGCTTCTTTCTTTTTGTGTTTCTGGCCTTCTAAATGTTCTTTATAAGTCTGTTTAAATAAACAATACAGCTGGTTTTGTACTGTTCCTTCATAATTCATGTATATACATGCAATATAGAACACAGCATAAAACACATGCTTTGTCTGAAAAATACTTGCTACACTGAACATTTCTTCCATATGACATATAATAAGGCCAAGAAATTTTCTTCACCACCAGGATTACACTTTTAGGTAATGCAATATGGTCTTTTCTCCTCTACATTCTCACTCCCTCAATCAAGTACTGGTCAACATATATTGCCACTGAAATCTTGATAAGATCAAAAACTATGTCTCAGTTGCAGTTTCCTACATTGCATTGAATTATTCTTGATTTTGAATTTTCCTCAAACTGCAAGACCACAGTTATTAAATGCATCCAGACAACTAAAAAAAAAAATAAGTTCAAAAGAAGGTAGTGCATAAATAAAGCGTTGCTGAAAATAAAATACAGAAGTTGCTATTTGATCCTATACCAACACTGGCAATCTATAGAGCAGACAAGGTGGGAAATAATGACAAATTTACCTAAAGAGTAAGAACTGTTTTGCCAAACACACACACAAACACTGCATGAATTGATATCTACTTTTTATGCACTTATCATCACCATCATGGCTAGGCTTCGCGAACGAAGATTTGGGAAGGGCTCTACCCACACTTGCTGCAAGCGTGCTGATGGCTAAAAAGCTGATGCGAGATGGGCAAGTCCGATTGCATATGCACTTGTACCCACTGTGAAACTAAACTGGGATGCTGGAATAGAATGAATACATTTTCAGGCTTACCATTCACAAAGTTTTGAAAAAAAGTATTTTCTAAGAAGTTTACTATGCTAAAAAAACAAATAAAATTCAAAGTTTAGAATACTTCGGGAGTCCAAAGCACAGCTGAAGCTTCTTTGTACAAGCTAAAGGGATGCATCTTTTTGACTTCTCATATGACCTCTTTCTATAACAGCAGACATTTTCATTTAATTATTCCTTTAGTATAAGTATAGAATCAGGTCTTTAAAAATTAAGAAATATTCTTAAAGAGGCCATTTTTTTAGCTGAAAAAACTATGGCTTAAGCATATAGCAGAATATTACATAATACAGGTACCTGTGGTCCAGCACAGCTGATCTTACAAACATCACAGTAGTGGATCTGGGGTGGTTTGGGAGGTTGCTTTGGTTTCAGTTGCTTATTTTGGAATGGTGCCTTTTTAGTAAAGGTGGTCCCTGTCCAAGCAGCTGTTGCAGCCGCAGCAGCTGCTGCCGCTGCCTGTTTCTGCTGCTGCTGCTGGTAATAGGATGATGCAGCTGAATACACTGCAGCTTCATAGCCAGAATAAGAGGTACCTCAAAGATCAAAATAAAATAAATGTTACATCACTGTACATCATGTATCAATTACATAATACACTAATTCCAAGCATATTGCATAATAGAGTTGGGAGGAGGGCAGGATATAAATGATTTATTGAGACCTTGTCAGGCAGTCTGAATTTTTCTTGATGTTTCACAGTACACAAACACATAGCATGCCACTTGTATCAGGAATTTTACACAAAACTTTGCATACATGCTGTTCTGTTAAGATATAGCAAAGCATCCTTAGAGAAAATGTGAAATTTCCTGGTACATCTAGTAAGACCAAGTATGATGCAACAAGAATTTTAATAAAAGATTTATCAAAGGCCACTTGAAGTAAGCAGTCCTCCAGAGTCAGATTTACTGTTCAAGTTCCAAACTGAAAAGGACAGATATTATGTAGAGGAAGGGGAAAAAAATAAAAGAAGATAAAAGATAGCAGGGCTAATTCTATTACATTCATTTCAAGTGGGTTGTTTGCCTGCTAAAACCTCTGCAGCACACCCTGTCTAGATACAGCTTGATTTCTAGTATCAAAGTTTAATAAATCAAGGAAACTGGGCTTTCATACCTTTTGAGCCAGTTTTCCCATAAACTATACATCTACTGGTTCAACTATTTTAATCCTCTGATCAAGCTCTGTTTCAACGAAGTCTTAAAACCCCTTTTTAACCAGGAAACAAACCAAAACAAATAGTTCAAGGTAGCTATAATATGCCAGTTGATTACCATCTGGCCATAAAATTAACATCTTTTCACCTTTAACTACTTTTTGGATTTCTAATGTTTGGAGGAAAGTCTTTTTCTGTAGCACTGTTATAATTTAGCTAAATGAAGGAGATTTTTGGTTGAATTTTTTCATATTATCATATAGTTCTGGAGGGCATGAGGGACACCTCCCCCTTCTCTCTGCACAGGGTGGGGACGGGGAGGGATGAGAGTCCCGGTGGAAAGTGCCACAAGAAATGAGGGGGATAAAACTTGCTAGCGCTACCGGAACTCGCTCTCTCTGGTTCCAGTAGAAAATACAAAGGCAGAAGCATGGTTGGGCTACTCTCTTGCCGTGGTTTTACAGCTCTTGCCGTTTTTTGCCGTCTCTTTGCTGCCAGCGGCAGCAGCTGCCACCACCCCGCTCTCCAGCTTCGTGGTTCCCATGCTGAGCAGGGGCTCTCCCGTTGCCGCAGTGACCACCGTGGTCTGAGGGCTGCCGTCGCCTCTGATGGCTGTGCTGAAAGGACTTGAGAGCTCCCCTTTGTGAACTTTCACGTCACCTGCTCATGCAGCCACGACTCTGCTCCGGCTACATTGTGATCATGTGACCCTGTCGGGACTGCGCCACGGTCTCAGCAGCACAGAACTGAGAGTGGGTTTAGGTGACATTTTTTTCTGTTATTGTTTGGGTTTATTTTGTTCTGTTTTGTTCTCTGCTTTTAGTAAAACTGTTATTAATTTTCCTACTTCACTCAAACACCTTGTAATTTCAAAAAAATTTTGTAATTTGGGGGTGGCTTTTACTTCATCGGAGGTCCCGCCTCTTGGGACATATTGTCCTTTAACCAAGACAAGCACCTATTCTCCCATCTTGGGTCAAGACAACCCAAACTTACAAGATTTATATTGGACTGCTTCTCCTTGTCTCTGTAATTGCTGTTTGATGGCAGCACGCTCCAAATTTCCCTGGGTTATATTTGTGTAGATGTGTTTCCTTATTTTTTCTATCCCCCATCTTTTGTCTCCAAACTTTACAGTAAGTCACAAAAAAATTGTGCACATAGCAATACTAACACTTTGTATATTCTCACATGTAACAAAATAGGCACATGCAATCATCAAACCTCTTTTAAAGATACATAAAATCATTTTGCCGTTATGATTTAACTGGTTGATACTTCTCAGTAGGCTATGATGTAATTGAACACAAACTGCTAAAACACTGAGTATTTAAATCCTCTCCTATAACAAATGCAAAGATCCCAGCAACATCATATGCAAAATTCTTACCAGAGTAAGTAACTGCTGTTGTACTGTATGTTGCACTTTGAGTATAGGATGGAACAACAGTAGCTGCAGCTGCTACTGGCTGCACAGTAGAGGATACTGGATA
>JAXCLP010000085.1:333053-352015 GCA_035584035.1 Lepidocolaptes lacrymiger
AATTGTAGAAACGCCATTAATAAACTGAGCTTTGTAGTTAATCCATACTGGATCGTCTCACTGCTCCATAAGCCCGCTTCCAACAACGGACTATCTCAATAGGTTACGAGAAGCTATGATCAAATACACCAATGTGGACCCAGACTCAGAGTAAGGGAAGGCACATCTGATCTTTCTGTATGTGGGTCAGTCTGCCAATGACAAAAGGAGAAAACTGCAAAGATTGAATGAAAAGACAGATATAGGTAAATACTTGGATGTAGCTTGGATGGTGTTTAGAAATAGGGATTCAAAAGGAAAAGAAGAGACAGATGAGCATCATCTGGTTGTAGTTAAGCTGGGGAAAGACAACGTTGAGTTTTTGGTGGACACGTGAGTGACATATTCTGGTTTAAATACTTTGGAAGGGAAACTGAGTCACGATACCATAAGTGTGGTTGGTGCGACAGGGGTAACCGAAACAAGGCCTTTCAACCTTTAACATTCAAATTAGGTAAACACCCACCAATTTCTCTATATGCCAAACTCTCCTAAATCTTTACTGGGTAGGGACCTATTGGAGAAATTAGAAGCTGAAATTAAATTCTGTAAGGGGGGAGAAATAAAAATTATAATTCCAGAAACTAACTATGTCGAGGCAGCTACCCTTTTTGTACAGGAAAACCGAGGCGAGATCACCACAGAGGTTGAGAGTGCTGTTATTCCTACTGCGTGGGCCAGCGACTGCCCTAGAGGATACAAACGAGCAGAGCCTGTAAGCATTGCACTTAAACCAGGAGTAAAAATAGTAAAACACAAACAATACCCTCTGAAGCTAGAGAGTCGCAAGTGATTAGTACCTATAATTGAAGAGTTCCTTAAATTTGGGTTATTGGTAGAATGTGAATCAAGGTACAACACCCCCATATTACCAGTAAAAAAGGCCAATGGTAAAAGCTATTGATCAGTGCAGGATTTAAGGGCCATTAATAAAATAACAGAGGATATTCACCCAGTAGTGACCAATCCCTATACCCTTCTAACCAGACTGACAGATGATTTAGGGTGGTTTAGAGTACTTGATCTTAAAGATGCCTTCTTCTGCATCCCCGTACATAAAACCAGTCAAGACCTTTTTGCTTTTGAGTGGGAAAATCCTGAAACAGGGAGAAAAGCTAAGCTAAACCGGGGTGTTTTTCTCCAGGGTTTCAAAAATAGTACAACAATATTTGGGATTCAGTTGGTGAAAGAACTGGAGGACTGGAAAAGACAGCAGCCAGAAGGAGTTGTTCTGCAGTACGTGGACACCATACTCATTGCTGCAAAGGATCAGGACGAATGCATCCAGCTAACTGTAAGTCTGTTAAACATTTTGGGACTGAGTGGGTATAGAGTTACAAAGGAAAAAGCACAAATTTCTAAGGAGACGGTGGACTATTTGGGACTTGAAATTTTCCATGGACACCGACGACTCAGCAGGGAATGGAAAAAAAGCCATCTGTCATCTCCCGGAGCCACACACAGTGCAAGAAATGCAAGCTTTCCTGGGAATGGTAGGTTGGTGTCATCTGTGGATACCTGACTATGGATTATTAGTAAGACCCCTGCATGGATTATTCAATACAGCCAAGAAGGGAAATCTGGTATGGACAGATAATACCAGGGCTGCATTTAAACAACATGCTCTTATGTCTGATCCAGCATTGGGACTGCTGGACTTAACCTTTTGAATTATGCACATATGAGAGACTGAATGTTGCTTTGGGGGTACTGTCACAGTTTCTTGGCAGCCTGTAGCCTACTTTTAAAACAGCTGGACAATGTCAGCCAAGGATGGCAGGGTGTTTGAAGGCTGTGGCAGCTACTGTTTTATTGATCCAAGAAGCCCAAAAATTTACCCTGGGACAACATATGGTTGTGTATGTACCCCATGCAGCCCTAACAGTACTTGAACAGAAGGGGAGTCACTGGTTGTCCCCTAGCAGAATGCTTAAATATCAGGCTGTACTGTTAGAACAGGATGATGTGACTTTGAAAACAATAACTGTTGTCAATCCTGCTATGTTTTTGTCCTCAACATCTGCTGACAGTATTCTTGAACATGACTGCATACATACCATCGAGAAAACCTATTCCAGCAGACCGGATTTAAAGGACAAGCCCCTAGAAAATCCAGATTGGGAATTGTATACAGACGGAAGCAGTTACATCCGAGATAGTAAGCGACAGGGTATGCGGTGACTACCATGGACAAGGAAATTGAAGCAAAAGCCTGACCATCAGATGTATCATCATAGAAAGCTGAACTGATTGCACTCACAAGAGCTCTGGAACTGAGTGAAGGACAAAAGGTAAATATATGGACTGATTCTAAGTATGCATTCAGTATTGTACATGCCCATGCAGCCTTCTGGAAGGAAAGAGGGCTGCTGACTGCTCAGGGCAATGGGATCAAACATGCTGAAGAAATCCATGCACTCCTGCATAGTATTTGGAAACCTATGGAGGTGGCTATTATGCACTGCAGAGCTCATCAAAAAGGGAAAACCACTTCTGAATTAGGAAATCACTTTGCCGATCGAACAGCGAAGGGGGCTGCAGAAAAAGGTATTCTAGCAGTAATACCACAAAAAGAAGTTGAGTTGTCAGGGTTTACCACAAATTATAGTAGAAAAGACCACCAATTAATCAAGTACCTTAAAGCTGAAATGAAAGAAAGTGGAAGGGCTGTTATACCTACAAAACAGGTCGTAGTTACACCCCAAGTCCTTCGTGAAATAACTCTGCGGGAACATGAGGCCACCCATTTAGGAACGGAAACTCTTGTGAAACACTTAAAGAAAATAGTAATAGGAGTGAAAATGACTGAAATTGTACAGTCAATAGTATACAAGTGTGAAATCTGTCATCGAAACAATCCTGATATGACCAAAAGAGTGGTGCTAGGGGTATCAAAGACTGGGAACCTTCCTGGAGATTATTGGCAGGTAGATTTTGCTGAGCTATCACATAAAGAAGAGTACCGGTATATACTGGTCTTGGTTGATACTTTCAGTGGATGGCCTGAAGTTTACCCCTGTCATACTAACACAGCAAAAGAAGTGGTGAAAGTTTTGCTCAATCATATAATTCTGAGATTTGGGGTTCCTCTGGGCATGTCTGCAGAGAGAGGACAACATTTTGTTGCAGCAGTGCTGGGAGAAGTTAGTCGAATTCTGGGGATTTAATGGGATTTGCATACTGCTTTCAGACCTCAGGCAAGTGGCAAAGTTGAATGTATGAATTGTACTCTCAAAACCCAAATAAATAAAATCTGCCAGGAAACATCTATGACATGGGTTCAGGCCTTGCTTATAGCTTTACTGAGGATTTGCATACAACCTAGGCGAAGGAACAACATAAGTCCCTATGAAATATTATATGGCAGGCCATATCAAATTCCACACATTCTGGGAGAAATCCACATGAGAGGGAAAATTGATTTACAGAAATACTTAATGGCTTTGAATTCTACTTTGCAGAAACTCCAGAGATTCATCATGTTATCCAGACCCTTAGGATTGGATATTCTTTCACAACTGTTCCAACCTGGAGACTGGGTCTATGTTTGATGGTGGGACAATGACCCCCTGCAAGCTAAGTGGAGAGGACCATTCCAAGTCTTGCTAACCATCCTCACTGCAGTCAAAGTTACTGACAAAAGACTCTGGATCCACTACTCCAGAGTCAAGAGAGCCTCTCCACCTGAAATAATCAATAAGACAGAGACTGATACAGATTAAAATGTATTTTAAATTACTCTTTCTGTATGTATTGTTTGTATTGCTGGTAAGCATGAATCAGGTTTGGAACCAAAAATTTGCATTTGGCTCTAACCCAAAATGTCATAAAAATGATTGTTAGATTTGTACTTGGAATTTGGCTGGAATTTGGACACAAACTCAAACTCTATATCAGATAACTCTCAGAGATGTCTCATTGGGCTTTGAAGATATCTTCACCAAAATTGCTTCATCTTTACCAAACTGGACCTAGATAAAACAACTGTTTATATTAGTCATATTTGTCATTAATGTTTGCTTAATAGCTTGCTGTGTGATTCAATGCTATAGTAGTTGCTCATCTTTATACTACAATATTAAGTATAAGTAATAGAGACTGAACAAAATATAACTTTTGTCAAGTCTCTAAAGGGGGGAAATGATGCCTAAGGATTTTAGTGTATCTGGTAGATTTTTAGAATTATATAGGTTGAATAGATTTTCCTAGGTTGCTCACATATTAGGTGGTCTTTAGAGATCACTGGGCACTTTCTCACACGTTTCTGAGTTTTCCCAAGGACACAATGTTTTTGAAGAAGCACCTGCAAGATAGCTTGAACACAAAACAGAAGAGAAGGCCCAGAGCCCTTGGAGAAGCTCCAAGGGGCAGTTCTGAGCTTTCTGAGGGTGGGCACCAGGGGAAATTGGTACTATGGGTTGGTTTTAGATATCATATATGCTAGTTACTGGAAGTTATAAAAACTGTAACATCATTGAACCATGTGTGCACATACTTCTGGTGTGCACATACTTCTGGTGTGCACCTGGAAGCTTCTAAATAAAGGTATTTCTCTATCTCCACTAATGTTGTTTTGAGAGTCTTTTCCAGGAATTTTAGGCATCACACACATGATTGCTCTTAACCTGAGCTACCCAACCACTCCCTCTGTGGGCTTACCAACCAGAAGGAACCCCTTTTCCTTGTAAGTGACTCCCTTACTCCTGCCCCCAGCCATGCCCCCTCCTCGCTACTGCAAAAATTAACCCTGTCATGGACAGAACCAGGACAGGTTTGTAGCTGTTCATGATGTCTTTTGGGGGTTATTCCAACTTCAAACATGATGTTTATCTTTCTTGCTCATGTTAAGGAACAGGGATCTTTGAAATTTAGAAAGCCCAAGATGTTTGATTTTAAACACTTCATTAAGAAGTGTTTGTTCTTGGAACTACAGAGACTGATCATCCACCATCCCATTACCATCTGTACCAACAATAGATTTATCTCAAAGCTATGATTGGGACTAGAGTCCACTTCCTATTTCTGGTAGTATGTTTACAGTTTTTACAAAAAGCTTGCATTGTCATGGTAGCAAAAGCACAGGTCTAGAGGTAGTAACAATGAGAAAAGGACTAAACTAAACTCATAATGGGTATCTGAAGCACTTGCATCCATCTGGCCACACAGCACAACTACATGACCTATTGGCACAGAAATAAGCAAACAATGACTGGCTGCATTAGTTTTGTGTGAAGTTATATTGACTATGATAATATTTTAATATTACTAAATCTCATCATAAATCGAAAGAAAGTACAGACTCGAATATGTAACACGAGAAGACAGAACATGAAACCACTCAAGCTCCAACAGCATGCTTGGCCTATTGCAGTTTGTAAAGGCTGCTAAAAGTCTTCTCCTTTCACAAAGATGGTGGCATGGGACCCTTTCCCCACCTCCCCTCCAAAGAGGTGTCATTTTGGTTTATCTCAAAAGCTATTGCATATCTGTTTAGATGAACTAATCCTACCACCCATTGTGGAAGACTTCTGGGCTGAAGACAGCTTTGGCCTTGGAAGGATGTGGTGTGTTACAGATCTCTGCTGTTTGCAGGGGTTTCTATTGTAGAAGTTTATATTAGCTCATTGTGCTTCCTCATATGCTATACATATGATAAAAAAGGAGGATGCTTTTTTGTTGTTTTTACTTCTACAGCATATATACAGTTCAATCAAGGGAAACTGGAAATAGGAGGAAAAATTGTGATAAAGGTGGTTCCTGAAACTCATAGAGGAAGTCAGTTGCATAGCTGTGAAATAAACCTAGACACAGTTCAGTGAATTTTATTCTAAGAAATGGAAACCTGAAAAGAATGTTTTTATTGTCTTGTGTTCAATTTAATGGAATAATATATCTAAGGTGCTGTGATATTTAATAGAAAACTGTCATGGTTTAACCCCAGCCAGCAACGAAGCACCACGCAGCCAAACAAGGAATTCATTCACTGCTTCCCATGGGCAGGCAGGTGTTCAGCCATCTCCAGGAGAGCAGGGCCCCATCATGTGTAACAGTTACTTGGGAAAACAAATGCCATCACTCCAAGTGTCCCTCCCCCTTCCTCCTTCTTCTCCCCATTTTATATACTGAGCATGATGTCATATGGTCTGGAATATCCCTTTGGTTAGTTGTGGTCACCTGTCCTGGCTGTGTCTCCTCCCAACCTCCTATGCACTTCCTTGCCAGCATGGCAGTACAAAAAGCAGAAAAGGCCTTGGCTCTGTGTAAGCCCTGCTCATCAATAACAAAAACATCTCTATATTATCATCACTGTTCTCAGCACAAATCCAAAACAGAGCCTCATATCAGCCACTGGGAAGAAAGTTAACTCTACCCCAGCCAAAACCAGCACAAAAGCATATGAACTTGTTTATGAAGGTTGAACTGCAGTAGCCACTCTGCTATAAATCAATGCAGCTCATAGAACATGAATGTGTTGTTATAGAGATACAAAAGTGTCTTAGATGAGTGAAATTATTCTAGGTCTATCAGCTGCTGCATCAGAAAAAGAATTGGTCAGAAATGACTCAATGTCAGATTTGCAGGTAACTGAACTTCAGGAAACATCTATTTACTTAACCAAAATCTAGGTTAATTTGATTTTTTTTAACTGTACTTTAGAAGCCTATTTAAAGCTTTTTAGCAGTGGCAACTGTTTTGCATAAAATTTAAGTAAACATTCAAAATTTAACATGAGCATTCAGCTGAAATCTAGACAGTGGTGTAAGACCTAACTTTTAGCTTTTTCATATGGAACTGTTTACATTTAAGGTAGACTGACTGACTAAATTAATGATGTATACTCTATATTATTGCCCCTCACCTTACTGTAGTTGAATTAAGACTGTAGCCTTATCTTTGGTAGTCAAATCCTCATGCTATCTAAAGACATCAGAATTGTTTAAAAATAAATTTTAGAGTTAATTTAGCATGATCTGCACAAGAAGAAAAATTACTTTTAAGCAAACATAAAGTGTATTTGTTTATATATATTTTGTGAAATAACAACTTTTATGTGCATGGGTTTAGTTGATTGGAGAGTTGTTCATGCTTTCTGGTCAGACTTAATGCTAGTAAGATGTGTTTTGCCCCCTGTTAAATTATGTCAAAGTGCAAGATGCATAAATTAGGGAACTTGAAAACTGAAACTAATGTTTTATCAGGAAGGAATATTCTATTTTTAAAATTGTTTACATTATAATGTGTTCTTCCTTCATAAAGTGTATCCAGAAGGTGCATACAGAATACTAAGAATTTCTTACATGAATTTTTGATTGTGTTTTTATTATCAAATTTCTGATTCTCAAATTCACATTATATTTTGAATTTTTGTGAATGAATAGTTTATTTATTTTGTTTTTTTCAAATTTGATAAAGCATAAATATGTAGTCTAATGTGTAGTGTGCCTGTTGTCTCTCTTCCCTTTGCTCCCCTCCTTGTTTTTTTCTTTGGAGAAGAAAAAAAAAAAGCCCTCATAATTCATTTAAGCCACTGTGTGAAATTATGATATTTCAAAGTAATTTCATACCATGTTATGTGTTAGTAAACTTCAGGTGTTTGGATGGGGGTTTTTTTGGAACATCTGATATAGTCTTTTAACCGCAGTTCCAATAAAGTGCCCCAGTGAACTGGTGGAAGCAGGCATGGGGCAGTTGGTGGCTTATTTGATTTCTGTATTTACTGTGTTTTAAAAAAGAAAAAGAAAAAAAAGGAGGGGAAAACAGAAATTGTGCCCATTTCATGTGAATATCTAATTTGATTTCTGTACATATACAATGGAATAAAACATATTTGGGAGTAAAACTCCCTCTTCCCTGTTTGTTTACAACTGCTACTAACAAAGATGATTATAATAGAGGCAAAACTTTATTTCAGAAAACAGTAAAGTAGTGGGTTTTGTAAGATGTAAGCTTGTTAAGAATACAGGTATTTTTTTGTTCTAGGAGAGCCACTGTTGTGTTGAACACTGAGTGCTCAACTGGATTTAAGTTGTTCATGCCCTTATATTGTCATTACTTATTTGCCTACTGACTGCTCTGGAAGCTCTTGATCTAGTTGTTTTACTGGTGTCTAAAATAAGCTGTAGTGTGCAATGTCACATGTCCAAGTCTGATACTGATGGGAAAAGTGAATGCTGTAATATGTAAAGTATCTAAAAGATATTCTTATATGTGTTTTGACAGATTGGCAAAATGAGGTATGTCAGTGTTCGTGACTTTAAAGGAAAAGTTTTAATTGATATTAGAGAATATTGGTTGGATCAAGAAGGTGAAATGAAGCCTGGCAGAAAAGGTATTGTTCTGCTTCATGCTATTTTGTATTAAAACATTGTCTGCAGCTTTCTGGAGAACTTTGTGTATCAGATTTCTATACTCTGTTACTACATGGTAATTTTAGAGTAAGGTTTTTACTTATTAATGATTTACATTTTAACAAATTATTATTTTTATCTGCAGGTTATAAACAAAAGCAAAGTGGTTTCATTGGCCTGAGTCTGTTTTCCTAAATGTTTCCCCTATAATTTTTGGAAAACAAGGCATCGAATACAAACAAATTTGGTATGGGAGTTATATACATAGCCATACATTTCCCCATTGATTAACTTAACTCTACTTCTTGCTTTTATTACAATTGGATTTCCATGTTGGTTTTTGAGTGCTAGAGAGTGGCAATAGTCTCACCAAAATGTTACTTATAGCTTGTTATTCACAGTGCTTTAAGAAATGGGAGGGGAAAAAAATCCAGAATTATAGGATTTTAAAAGTGCATAGAAGTTCAGTCCACAGAGGTATGGCTTTTAGGAGCCAACAGGAATACAGTTGATTTCCTTTGTTTCTTTTGTACAGCCTTCTCTCAAGGCCAGGGCTGTATTTCTGTGTTTAGCCTAACACTTCTGAATGAATTTGTTATACTGCACTTGTTTTCTTTGTAAGGAAATAAGCTAAGGTCTAAAGTTAAACTGAAGTGTTCCAAATGAGTAGTTTCTTTGTAACTGAGGTGGTTGTTACACTTGAGGTAAGTTAAGCATTAATAGTTGTGACACACACTTTGTGTATGAAACCAGCCTTGACAGTAATTATGCAAGATCACTCACTACAATTTTTTTTTTTGTCGTATGTATTTTTAATGTATTTCAGGTATTTCTTTAAATCCAGAACAGTGGAACCAGCTGAAGGAACAGATTTCTGATATCGATGATGCAGTAAGAAAATTGTAAATACAGAGCTACACAGAAACCTTTTATCATTTTAGTTGTTTTAAGTAGTCTTTTTACATTAGCATTTGTTTTCTAAAATATTGTTTTCCAAACTATTGTATATTTGGATTGCAAAATGATTTGTAAGATGAATATTTTATGTGCATTAAAAGTGTATTCTGAGTGAGGCTATTTGTGTATACTTTACTAAAAGGAAATGTGTTGCTTTCACCTCATGGTATAAAATAAATAAATCAAATAATATATAAAGCATAGATGTTTATAGCCTTTTGATTAAAGGTGCTGGTAAGGTTGCCTAATAGCTTTAATTTTAGTTTTAGTTTAGTTAACCATTAATGTGATTTTTTTTTTCTGAGATTTCTTAAAATGTCTCCATTTTAATTTTCTTTTATTTCATACTCTTGCTCTGACAGCTTTCAGCTTTAAGACTTGATACAAACAGTGAATACCTGATAAACCACATTTTTGTAGATAGTTTAAATACTATATTTGCTAATTTACTGTATTTATTCAGTTGTAAACAGTCCTGAGTATATAGACTTTTTTTGCATTACTTGCATGAAATGTTATGCTAAACAATAACACTTGAAAACAAGCCAGACACTATTTCTTCCCATTTTCTATAGCTTGCTTGACTTAGAAAATACAATTAGCCTTTATTCTTAGACCTTAGATTTTAAATGTGGTGCATAAACTTTTAGAGTAATAGACATACCTCAAAGTAAGATAGTTTTTAAAAGCTCCAATTGTGGCTATTGGTTAGGTAGCCTTTTCAAGCTTTGCATTACATTCATTTTCTTGAACACATACTGACTATTTAGTCTATAGGAAAGAACAGTTAAGCTGTCTTTGTAGGGCTTTTGTTCATTTGAGAGTATTGTGAAAACAATTATGCTTAAACTAGGCTATAACACAGGTTAAACAGTCAAAGGGAGTTAAAATTGCTTCAGCCAAGACATCTGGCTATCATGCTTCTGCCCTGTCCACACTACCTGTCCAAACCATTTAACTTGGCTTGCCTTGTGTGGCTTACATGCGCACAACTGTTTTATATTTTGTACAGAAGGTACTTAGTGCTTACAATGGAACACTGGTGCATAGTGGATCATGACTCTAGTGAGCTTTGCTTGTCTACCAGTGTGCTATTCTGCCTGATGGAAGCTCTATTAGACTAGATGCTGCCCCAGATGAAGGGCTTCTTGGTAGGTGTCACAAACTATGGAATGAAGAAGGGAGAATATGATGTTTGAACAGAACTTGGAGCGATAAGGGGCATGCCAGTGCAGAAGTTAAAGGTGACAGATCAAAGTTAGCTGACAATAATAGCTACAGTAATGTATGTTAGCAGAATAGGATAAGAGTTTATTTTCTAACTTAATTCAGTTCATCAAAGGAAGAAGATCATAGAATCATAGAATACTTTGGGTCCAAAGGGACCTTTAAAGGTCATTTAGTCCAGCCCCCCTGCAATGAGCAAAGATATCTACTAGATCTGCACCATCCAATCTGACCTTGAATGTTTCCAGGGATGGGGAATCTACCACCTTTCTGGGCAACCTGTTCCAGTGTCTTACTACCCTAATAATAAAAAAATTCTTCCTTCTAACTAGTCTGAATCTACCCTCTTAGTTTAAAACCATTACCCCTTGTCCTACTGCAACAGGCCCTGCTAAAAAGTTTGTCCCCATCTTTCTTATAGGCTCCCTTTAAATACTGAAAGGCTGCAATAAGGTCTCCCTGGAGCCTTCTCCAGGCTGAACAACCCCAACTCTCTCAGCCTTTCCTCATAGGAAAGGTATTCCATTCCTCTAATCATCTTTGTGACTCTCCTTTGGGCCTATATATTTGGCTTTGAAACAACTTCATGAAAACTGACATTTCAAGACTATGTGGTGAACATACAACTTATTGGTTCAGCTGTAATTTTCCAATTTGATGTTAAATTTAATGTATTTTTAAAAAATGTGTATACATAAACAGGATTTGCCTTTTGTTTCTTTTGGAATATTTTAATAAAATTGCTTATATTGCAAACATGTATGGAAGTCCTATTCTCCTAAGTGCCATACACAGACTGTTCCTGTGCTGCAGAGTTTATAATTCAATACAAATGGGTATTGAAGGGTGAAGAAAGGTGACTTTGTCAAATCAAATATGTATTATTTAATTTAACCATTATGTCAGATACCTCCACTCACTTTTTAACTTATCCCTTCCTGACATATTTCAAATAAAGTTAAGCTATGTTTTTGTATAGCTCAGGAAATCTGAGTTTTTAAAAACTGCTTGAGGGTGAATAAAAGGGTGAAGAGATGTTTTGTGGTAGCAGCTGTGGTTTTTGGGCACAACATTCTTTTTTGAGTGACTTTTAATGGCATATAGAGGTATTTGGACAAAATAGAATAAATATGAAATATCTGCTAAAATTTTCGGATGAATGAACGAAAGAAATTGCTCCAGATCACTATCAACAGATTCTAGATGTAGTTTTTATTTGTGGTATGTATGTATGCTTTTTATTTTCCTTTAAATCTGAAATTTTGCAACTGGATTTCACCCATTTTTACCTCAAAACTTTCATGTGGCTACTTTAAAGTGCATGATTATCATAATAAAGGGAACACTGTCCTCACTTAGGCTACTGTAGTAGTAGGTCATTGGATGACAGTTGTGTACAATATAATTGTGTTCAGGAAGGTGAAAAATTAAATTCAAGATAGAGTCATAGAGTATTCTGAGTTGGAAGGGACCCACAAGGATCATTGAGTCTAACTCTTAAGTGGCCTATACAGGGATTGAACCCATGACCTTGGGGTTATTAACACCATTCCTCTAACCAACTGAGCTAATCTCAGTTCAATTTTGTGAGAGTAAGTGAAAAAGTTTTCATAATAATGATTAGTTCTCTTGTGGAAACCAATGGTAGAGGTGTTCAAAGAAATTAGTATTTGTTAATCAAGAACTATTAGTTCCTCTTATAGATAATACCCTTGCTGAATTTGTGATTATAATTACTTGAGAAAACTTGGTGCAGTTTGGTCTTACTTAGCTTGTATACTTAAAAATAGTTTTCCATCTGCCAGTTATATTTCTGCCTCTAATAATAATAAAATATCATATATTTTGCCTGAGTGTCTTAATGTCTGCATGACTGTCCTACAAAAAAAGGTAACTAATAAACTAGTCAGTTTCACAAATGAACTCAAAATGGAATGTGTTTAATTGTGAGGGAATTCATTGCACTTCAGATGACTGACGTGCTTGTTAATTGATAAAAATTTGACACATTCAATGTTACTTTGAAATAAATAGTTGGTAGTGATTTGTCATGTAATTGTTTATGGCTGTAGTCTTTCTAATTTGAAAAGAATATTCTGATTTTTTTTTTAATAAAGATTTTTTTTTTTTTTTCAGACAAAATGGTAGTGCAGAAATGTCCATGGAAGGAAATTGTGCATATGTTAAAAGACTGTATAATATGAGATAAAAACACTGCTCACTTTCCCATTGAAGTGGCAAAAGAAAGATGCATTTGATTCTTGATATTTATACCGGACATATTAGCAATATGTTTTATAAATTAAATCTACTATGGAGCTTAGGAGGAAAAATCGATCACAGAGCTGTCAAAGTACCATATGTGTGCTAAATCAAAGTGTCATGTACAATGTTGCTCTTATTGTAGAGATGTTCATATTGAAGTTAAACAAATGCGGTACTAAGGTTGTTATTTCTGTTAAAGGAAATGCTCCAATTATCACTACTTATGTGATCTTTTAGCAAGAAATTGATTGCAATTCTGATAACTCAAATGTCATATTGTTAACCATGTGGTATGTTTCATGTTTTGTTTTGGTGGTATCTACTGCAGAGAGGCCACAGAAAATATGCACCCTCCAACTATAATTATCTTAATGTTCAAATAAAAAATAGTTAAATGGCATATGTGTAATAACAATTTGAACGCTTGGAAATAAATGAAGACTTCTGTTGACATAGTGTTATTTTTAACAGAAATTTAGCTGCACTGCAACTTATTTTTCTTTAATAGCTGTTTTCATAACTTCATTTCTTGCAACTGTTGTAGTTTGGAAATTTGAAAACTTAATCATTTAATAGTTGGTCCATGTTTGTGGGTGTGTGGTTGCTTGTGTTAGCCCAGAGGGATAGGAGTTTTTCATTATTATAGAAGAACAAATGTCATATGAAGGTGGAAGCAGCAGATATAAACATGCTTCAAACACCAAACAGAAGGAAAGTGCCTGATAAATTGCTATTGTTAAGAAAATGGCTGATTAGCTTTTAGGTGGAGTTTCTTTTTGGTCTGACAATAAATATAACCATAGATTAGATAGATAAATGGGTGAGAAGCTGTTTTCTATCATTGGTCATAGATAACTGTAGGCTTCTTTAGGAAGGATATTTGTTTTTCACATGCTTGCTGTGATATGTAGGGAGTGGATTAACTGATTGTAACCTTGAATGAAACAGATTTTACTTCAAGTAATTGAGCACAGAATCAGAAATGACCTTTACTCAAATGGAAGAAATGCAGTTTGGGATTGATGGAGAGTCATCATGTCCGACCTATTTCCCATTTACTGCCATCCACTTATTGGTAGGATTCACCTTTGACTAGCTCTGGTGACTACATATGGAAGAGCAATCTGATAGGCAATGTTTTTCCTGTTGTGAATCAAACTTATCGTCCGCTGCTCTCAACTTCACATAATTATGTAATGTGAAGACCGCTGAAGAACTGAAATAAGTGTTTCTTGACTCAGTGATGATTTATCAGGGGAGCTTAAACTGTACTGTCTTGTGAGCAGAGGAACATTAGTCATGGGGATAACTTAAAGGCTGAGAACTTGGTGACACAGCTGTTCTCCTGGTATGGTGCTTCATTGAACAAAAATATTATAATTTTTGTAAGATCTATTAATTTGGTTTTCAATGTACTTCTTGCTTTTATAGAATCTATATGCTCATTGTTGATGAGATAGTGAATGAGGTAGGAACTGAGGTTGGGTTGATGAGAAGTCAAGTTTTAAAAAACATTATTGTCCTTTGGAAGGAGGTGGGCTCTCTATACACCTACAGGTAAATAGAGTTTGTTGTAAAACTGCAAAAGTTGGTGCTATGCACAGACTATGTTCTTGATAATCTAGGTTTATTTGATAAGACTAAATAAGAAAAATACTTTATACCTTCTTGGTCAGTGTTACACACCAGATAAGTTATTATTGGGTCAGAACCACCTTGTTGGGGGTGCGTCTGTGTGTGTGTGTGTGTGTGTTAGGGGACCAGGCTTTTAGCACAGTGCCCACATGGTCAGCCAAGATTCTTCCTGATGTCCAACCTGAACCTTCCATGGTGCAGCTTGAGGCTATTTCCTCTTGTCCTATCACTGGTTACCTGGGAGAAGAGGCCAACCCCCATCTTGTTACAACCTCCTTTCTGGTAGTTGTAGAGCATGATAAGGTCACCCCTGAGCCTCCTATTTTCCAGGCTTGTCATGGGTTTAAATTCTCTTGAATTTCTCCATGCCACCACTGGGGGGCGCTTGCTGATAGTGGCTTGCGCCGCCACCAGAGTGCCAGGCATGGAGAGGGAGGAGAGAGGGAACGGGGGGGGAGTGAGGGGAGATGGGGTTATCGTGGGAGATCCTGTGGGAATTTGGAGGGGATAAGAACAATTGGCAGACCAGGGATGCTCTCTTTTTGTTCCGGCACGGCAGTCGAGAAGGAGCGGCCACCTTTCTTTGTCCTAGGACTGTGGTTGGGAGGGAACCACTGGCAGCCACAGGAGAACCTGCTTCGTGCTCCTGGTTCGCATCCTGTGCCCCACTGGGGGCCGCATCTGTCGGAGCCCCCTGCTGTCCTGTGCCCCCTGCCCACCGAGCACTCTGCTGACACCACCCGTGCCAGCTTACCGCAGTCCCTGCTTCTCTGCTGGGATCACCCAGCCACCGCCTGACTGCAGCCCTCCTGTTCACCAGTGCCGCAGCCACACAAGCTGCAGTATCCTTGGATCCCACAGCAGCCACCAGCCCTTTGTGTATGGTGAGCCCCGCCGCTGCTTCTCTGCTGCTTTTCGACTGCCAGCACAGCCACTGCCACTGCTGCAGCTGCATTGGGGGAACTCAGGGTGAGAGCTGCCCTGTGTGAACTTCTCCACATGTTGCCCATGCGGCAGGGTGGCGGTTCTGCCCTGACTCCATTGGGATCACGTGACCACGCCGGGACTGCATTGTTGCCTCGGTGAGGCAGAAGGGTAAGAGTGATTTTTGGGTGACATTTTTCTCTGTTATTATGTGTGGCTGTTTTTTTGTTTTGTTTTGTTCTCTGTTTTTAGTAAACTGTTATTTTGTTTCTGCACGTTGCTCTAAAGTCTCATATTTCCAAATTTACAATAGGTCTGGGAGGGGTTTTGATTCCATCAGAGGTCCCGCCTCCTAGCATATATTGTCTTTAACCCAAGACAAGGCTAAACAACCCCAGCTCCCTTAGCTGCTCCTCATTGGACTTGTTCTCTAGATCCTTCACCTGCTTCATTGCCTTTCTCCAGACTCACTCCAGAACCTCAATGTCCTTCCTGAATTGAGGGGCCCAGAACTGAACACAGTACTCGTGCAGCCTCACCAGTGCCGAGTACAGGGGGACAATCACTTCCGTGATCCTGCGGGTCACACTATTCTTGGTACAAGCCAGGATGCCATTGACCTTCTTGGCCACCTGGGCACACTGCTGGCTCATGTTCAGCCTACTGTCAACCAGCACCCCCATGTCCTTTTCTGCTGGGCTGCTTTCCATCCATTCTTCCCCCAGCCTGTAGTGCTGTATGAGGTTGTGTTACGATCTGCCCTTTCTGACAGGAGTAACTTTTGTTTTATTAATAAATCCCTTGGAGTGAATTAAAATAAATCGATACTAGATGATTAGTGTTCACAGATGGTTTATTTTAGAACAATTTGGTTGCAATGGAAAACAGGTATTTAGCCATTTTGGTTGTAATATAGTGATGTAAAAGCATAAAGATATCACCCAAGAAAACATGTCAGGGAAAAGAGAGAAAGAAAGAGAGAGAGAGAGAAAAGAATAAGAGTTAAAGGGAAAAGAGAGAAGGAAAGAGAAAAAATAAGTGTTTACAGTCACCACTCAAGGGTCTCTGGCAAACTTGGTTGCTGTTGTCATTGCTGGTGTCTTGGTTCATTGGGGAGTGGTGGGGGAGAAAAACCCACAAAACATAAAATTCAGTGGGTTTATATACCCTCAGAAACCCTCCTGGTTCCTCCCCCATGTGTGTGTGGGGGAGTGGTGCTATTTTGCATTGTTATGCTAGTTTTGCAGAGAGTTGGAGGTGATGCTTTTTGCAAAGTCATTCTAGGCTGGAGGGGGAGAAGGTGTGCTTCAGAGGCACCCCTGCTAAGAGCTGAGGTCTTCTCCAGGGTAGTCATGGGTATGTACACATGGGGGCCTCCTTTGACACAGCTTGGTCCATAGGAGATAAGCATCACACACCCAGAGTCTGCTGATCTTCTTTTCATAGGCATCACACACCTAGAGAAGTGTCGCACCCCCGGGCCTTCAAAGTTAACAGTTTGTGGGCTATGGCCTCCTCCCCTTAGCCTTTATCTTCACTCTCCTGGCAAGAGGCTTGCATAGCTCGCTATACTAGCAATGTTTTAAGGCAATTAAAAAAGTTCTTCAAAGGTTGTTGTGGCCTAAGTGTAGAATCCAGCGCTTGGCCTTATTGAACCTCATACCAGTGGCCTTAGCCCATCGATCCAGCCTGTCCAGATCCCTCCGCAGAGTCTTCCTACCCTCTAGCAGATCAACATTCCTATCCAACTTGGTGTTATTCATGAATTTATTGAAAGTGCACTCAATCCCCTCATCCAGATCAATAAAGATATTGAACAGGACTGGGCCCAATACTGAGCCCTGTGGAGCACAACTAGTGACTGGCTGCCAACTAGATGCAGCACCATTCACCACAACTCTCTGAGCCCAGCCATTCAGCCAGTTCTTAACCCAGCAAAGAGTACACCTTTCCAAGCTGTGAGCTGCCAGCTTTACCAGGAGAATGTCATGGGAGACAGTATCAAAGGCTTTACTGAAGTCCAGGTAGACAACATCCATAGTCTTCCCCTCATCCACCAGGCAGGTCACCTGGTCATAAAAAGAGATCAGGTTGGTCAGGCAGGACCTGCCTTTCCTAAACCCATGCTGCCTGGGTCTGATCCCTTGGTTGACCTATGTGTGAGTTGACACAGGCAGGCAGCCAGAACAACCACAAAACCATGGCTGAAATGCAAAGAGGAAATTTATTTCATTACCTCGCTAACTGAAGAGGATCCTGAAGCAACACCTGGGTGGAGACACACAAGCGGCAACACAATCACCATTAGGATTAGTCCATGCTAGTGGGTGGTGGGATTGCTGTTTGCACCAATTTATCAAGTGCTCGTGTAGTTTATCACTATGCTGTCATTTCCCCTGTGCTTTTTATGATCTCTGTGCTTTGGTTTCTCTCCCAAAACAGGGAGCTCAAGCATGTCCATGAAAGCACCTCCAAGTCTCTCAAAATACCTATGTTATCTTTACACAGAAATTCTACTTCTCAAAACAGAGGATAAACAGTAGTAGGGATAATATATGGGGCTTTCCACACTGATATTCTCCAGGCCTTGGCATTCCCAGGTGCAAGGTCACTTGAGTGAATATACCATCCTCCTCACCATTGTTCCACTTTTAACTCTTTCCTCCCAACATCCTGTATGTGCTGTGTGATCACACTTAAGATGATCTGTTCCATAACCTTCCCCAGCACTGAGGTCAGGCTGAGAGGCCTGTATTTCCCCAGATCCTCCTTCTAGTCCTTGTAGATGGGTGCCACATTGGCCAACCTCCAGTCATCTGGGACCTCCCCAGTTAGCCAGAATTTATGATAAATGATGGAGAACTGCTAAGCGAGCTCTTCTGCCAGCTCCCTCAGTACCCTTGGATGAATCCCATCTAGTCCCAGAGACTTATGAGTGTCTAAGTGGCACAGCAGGTCACTAACTACTTCCTCCTGGATTGCAGGGGAACTATTCTTCTCCCAGTCTCCCAGTTCAGGGGGCTGGTTGCCCTGCGGATAACTGGTCTTTCTGTTAAAGATTAAGGCAAAGAAGGCATTAAGTATCTCAGCCTTTTCCTTGTCCTCAGTTACAATGTTCCCTCCAGCATCCAATAAGGGATGGAGATTTTCCTTGGCCCTCTTTTTGTTGTTGATGTATTTATGAAATCACTTTTTATTATCTTTCACAGCAGTGGTCAGATTGAGTTCTTGCTGGGCTTTTGCCTTTCTAATTTTCTCTCTACATGACCTAGTGACATGCTTGTACTCTTCCTGAGTTTCCTGTCCCTTCTTCCAAAGGTCATAAACTCTCTTATTTTCCCCTGAGTTCCAGTGAAAGCTCCCTATGCATCCAGGATTGTCTTCTTCCTCATCAGCTGGTCTCAGCACACAAGGACAGCCTGCTCCTGCGCCTTTAAGATTTCCTTCTTAAAGGATTATTAAGCCTTCCTGGACCCCTTTGTTATTAAGGACTTGTCCTAGTTCAGCAGGAGGGACCAGTTATCACTGTGTGGGGGTGATTAAAGCTATGTATTCTACACCCTCTAT
>JAXCLP010000085.1:378349-394607 GCA_035584035.1 Lepidocolaptes lacrymiger
CCCCCCCCCCCCCCCCCCCCCCCCCCCCCCCCAGGAGGCGGGCGGATAATGGAGTGACGGTGAAGCCCTGATTATGCATAGGGATCCGTCTGGAGCAGCCTGCTCTGAGATGGGCTCTTTTCCGTGCCCCGTCGCCGCCGGTCCCGGCCTGCGCACCCTAGGCTTTGCCTTCCTGATATTTGTTACTTCAGGATTTTTGTTGTTGTTTATGATGTTTGGCGGAGGGGAGGAGGGGAGAACAGATTGTTTGTTTCATTAATTGCGATCTTCCTTAATAGGGATGGTCGCCCCAGGAATCTTCAGTCTCTTCTCCAAGCAGTAGGATTTGCATATTTATTTAATGCCCTAATTTCCTTGATGTATGCAAATGTAATACGTACAGTAAACCTCAGGCTGACGTCAATGAATATGACCTCACTGTTAAACCTTGAACGTGAAGCGAGGATGGGGGATGTGGCGGGGGTGCATAGCTGGAGCCACTCTGAGCCGAGTCTCATCGGACCGCACTGGGCCAGTCCAGAGCGGCAGCTGCAGAGGGGAGGCGGCCGGACCGCCGGTAGGCACCATCCACAGCAGCGTTGGCTGCTTGGCTCTGCTTGCCGCTTTGCCACACTGATCAGAGGCCCCTGCCCAATAAAATAAATATTAACAAAAACATTCACCTGGCTCGCCCTCCCTCTCTCCCTACACGGCGGCAAAATAAAGCCCACCCTCGAGGTGCCCTATCACCATCCCTGGGAACGCCGCCGTTCCACTTAATCAGATGATGAGCGGGAGATATAAAACACCGATCAAGACACAAAAAAAATGCCCCCCCCAATATTGCATGACACACAGAGTGCAGGTAAATCATAATTTTGAACGACTGTATCGATACAGTGTTAGTAGTTTGGTGTAAGGGATTTGCTGATATCAGTGCCGGTTTAAGGAAGAAGAGGCAGAAAATTAAAAAAGTCGCTAGGCTCTGGGCAAGCCGTTCACTCCTCCAGCCAATCTGATCTGCAAGTCAAAACTATTTTCCTGTCTTTGTACTGATTTCTCCCATTTGGCAAGAGAAGCGGTATTGAAAGGCTCTCGGATATCTGACTGTAGAAAGTTGACTTTGTTGTTAACAAGGTAGAAAAGGATAGATGTGAGCAGTTTTCTAAAGCTGTCTCCTCTATATCTTTCCCTGTACCCATTCTCCCTTTAAAGAGACCTTGGTTTATAATGATGTGAGAATTTTTAGCGCTAGGGGAATTTTTACTGGTAAGGTTGTAGAATTGAATGCAATCAATGTTTTGAAAATGAATGGTATTCTTTGATAGGATCTAAGTTTTCTCGTGCTTGTTTATTTGTCTGTTTTATGTTCCAGAGCATCTCTTTAGAACTTGACACAGTCACTCTTAGAGCAAAAGAGCTGCAAGCCAGCAGCTACACACATGCGCACACATACTCACACTCACGGCACCGCTTCTCTATTCAAACATCTTAACTTAAATGGCTAAGTCAGGGAATGAAAACTTGACTGAGAGATTGATCCAGACTTCTATAAATCCTCTCAGCAGTTTTTTGTAGCCAGGGTTTGCCCTGAATTTTATTTTAGTTTGAGATTGCATTTTTATTCTTATAGAGTTCTGTTGGTCTGCCTTGTCCCCAGGGGCTGTGTTGGCAGGAAAATCCATGGGTGCTGTGTGTGACTGGGCTGCGACAAGGGCTGTGAAGGGCCATGGCCAAGACAGGGTGGCTGGACTACTGTCCCTGGCAGTAGCTGGCAGGAAATCCACGTCTCTGCGGACTGACTATCCTCTCTCTGGACCTGCACTCTGGATGGGATTCCCATATATATATATATATATGCAACATACACAGTACATGGAAAACACCATGTGCAGATGTCATGCAAAGTCACCCCAGACAGGGACAGGCTGTCTGGCAGACTCCCAAACCCCTGGCCCTCCCCAAACCACCTCCGAGGCTCACCCTCCAGCACCGCTGCCCTGTAACCACCCCCACCAACTCATCTCCCGCCCACCCCAAACGTCGAATACAACCCCATGGCTGCGTCCTCCAGGGCACATACCAGAGAGCCGTCCTGCCTCCCTCTCTTGTGGTGCACTCCCTCCCTTCCCCTACACCTTCCATGATCAGGCACACCCACAAACTTCTCCCAACCCACCATGCAGTTCTTTGCCCAGCTCCTGCACCCTAAAAAGAGATGGTGTTTTCATGGGTGAGATGTTGGTTCTGTGCCACTGATTTTGAACCTGAAACATTGAATGATAAGGAAAAGAAGGAAACCACAAAAAAATTTAAGAAAGCCTCCATCCAGTAATCACTGTGATAACAAGAGGTCGCACTACAAGTTTCATGTTAACAGATTGGAAGGGATTTTTGTTGTTATTATTATTGTTGTTGACCAATTGATCAATTTTGACAAATTCCACAAAATGGTAATACCTCCCAAAACCAGGACTGAGAAGAATCTCTTCTTCAGAAGTTAGCTGGAGGAAAATACCTTAGAAAAACTCAACCATTTGGTGGTTTGTTTTTTTTATTTCCAAAGAAATGTGTGCTTTCCTTCTCTAGGAAAATGTAGCCATTGCTCTTCTTTAGACTGGGCATTTCTAATTTGTTCCGTCTGTCAAAATGGGACTATGAGAGGTTTTGTTGTGAATTCATTACCTCTGGCAATGCATAAACATATAGTAGAAACTGGGAAAAGACCATGGCAATGGATGAACAAAAAGACTTCAGTTCATCAGCAACAAAAGCGTTGGGAAAACTGGTTGAATTTCAGAGCACGTCCTCCTCAGCAGAGAGGGCTGGACTAGACCTTGGTCAATCCTCCCCCTGCGCCAAAAAACCCCAAAATTGCAGAGCCTCACATACACTTCACTCTCTACTCTGGGGTTTAGGAAGCAATGTAGAAAAAAAATGAAAAAACAACCCAAACTCACACCCTTTTGCTTCTCTCCATCTTTTTTTTTTTTAATGGAAACTTTCTAATTATTTTAGAAACAATCGTGCAAGAATTAGACCATGAAATTAAGTGGCACTTTTAAATAGAGATGACAAGGGTAAAGATCTGAATTTCTGGAGATATGATAAAACGTGCTTTCTGTGCTTTAAAGGGGTCTTGACTGTGGTGGGAGTCTTTGTTTTCTACTGGAGATTCACCTAACCATTTAGATCTAGGGTCAAATCTTTATTTTATAAAGAGAAATATAAGTATTGTGTGTGGGGGGGGGTTACAGAAACTGAATTTGTTATAAAAGGGACACAGATCAACTTAATTGTACTTCCACGTTTTCCAGTTGAGGGAGTCAGTATATGGGAACCTGAGCTTGGTTAGCAGCTCTGTGACAGGTTCAAGGGTAGGGGCTGCCTCACCCAGCATCAGACAAACAGGTCATCTCGGGTAGGGCTCCAGGAACTTCCACTGGTGACTACAAGGGAAATTTGACTAATAAGGCATGGTTTTATGAGTTAACATGATAGCTTATATTGGTTAGCTGATTTTGTATGCCATATGCTAAACTTGTTGGTCTTGTGTGAGGTTAGGTGTGGGAACTCTTAATTATCAAGTATAGTGCCAGTAAAAGCACAGTTATAATGTTTAAGTATGCAGAGAGGAAGCTTTTTAGCAGTACCTAGGTACCTTTCTAAGGTGTATAGACATAGGAAAAATGGTTAACTGGGTTTTAAATTAGAATAATAGAACTAACTTCTGTTGACTCTACATTTTTGAATTGTTTTCTAAAAAATAAAATTAAAAAAATTAAAAAGTTGGACTCATATTTTTGAGGTTGTCACCGTGGAGTTAATAAATCTGTCTGCCTCTGTGCTTTGTGGGCCACTTGATGGCAAGCATTTGTTTGTCCAAAATGTAGCTTGATCCCTTTGAGCGGGGTGATTTAATAAATGTTTCATGAGGTTGTAATTATTCCCATCTTGTCCGGGGCGGCAGGGGCAGGTGCGATGTGTCTGACATAGGCTCAGCCCGACTAAAACGCACATCTTTTTGAGGGAGGGAGGAGGAGGAGGGGGAGGCGGCCTGCGCCATGCCGCGGCTCTAGGTGCCACTCGCTGCCCCGAGAGTCAGGGAATGGCTGCTGCGGCACGGCACAGTTCCGGCCGCCGCGGGGTCTGAGGCACGGGACTGCCCCGGCCACCCAGTGTCAGGGCGCAGGCTGCCTCCAGCCCTGGCGTGGGTCCTCCAGGCCGCCGGTAGGCAGAGAGCGTAATTGAAGCAAGAGATTTGTACAATGGTGCTTTTAGTCCTCCCTCTCACCCACCCACCAATTAGCATACTTCTTCAAAAACAATTCTAGCCCAGGATTCATGAATTGGGGAAATAACTTGCCATAAAATAGAAAAACACAGTTAATTTGTAATAAATAATATGCTTTTAAACTAAGGCTGATGTAATGGATATGATGCAATAACAGTGATTAGATTGTTGCATTTATTTACACATGCAACTCTTGATATAGTAACAGTTTTGTAAATATAGATCATGCTTTTCTAATGCTCCTGATTTCAGGACATTGGTGATCTGAAAGACATGGAAATTCTATTGGGAAAATACTGGCTTAATGTGTTTTGCATGTTGTGAACTGAAGGGTAGATGGAGCCTACATCCTTTATTAAGTAACTGGCAGCTTACAGTATGCAAATATATATGCCTCTGTAGCTTTCAGCATCTCTATTTTCTTTTTCATCATAGGTCTCCACAAACAATTATGGAATTTGGTTTTTTTGTTAATAATTAGGTCCTGTAAATATTGCCACATTTAACCCTGCAGATAGTGGAGTATATTGCTCGTATCTGTTTTATATTAGATCATCTGGGGGAAATGTGGCTAGTTGTTTCCCTGTTTAATCTAGAGTCAAGCGTTGTAGCAATTTGTTCAATAATCTCCAAATGTTAATATACACAGCACCTCCTGAACACACAGGCATTTATATATTTACATGTATTTCATGAACAAGAATAGTGAAATCATTTAAATTATGATCCTTTGTCTTTTTTTGTGGCTATTTTTCAGATTTAATTAACGCAGGATGACCACAGGAAATAACAATCAGGACAAGAAATGTTACTTTTATTTTTTTGTTTAATAATAAAAGTCATCTGACAGAACATATTCTGTAATAGCACGTAGTGTATTCATGTGAAATTAGTGAGTGTGGTTTTCTTTTTTTTTCCCCAAAATTTTGCATTCTTGATAGTCTGCCTTTTCTTATTTTGTACTGTGGATATCCCTTTCCATACCTATGTTCAACATAACAGAAATGTAATCTACAGCTACCTGTAAAATTCAATTGTGGTCACAAAGGAAATTATAAAACACTTTTATTAGAAGGCAAGCCAGTCAAGTGACTTACCTGGCTGAAAGGAAAAGGAAGGGATATTATGCAGGAAATACTTACTTATTTTGTATTGGTGTGACATGTTTTAAATTTATGTCAGTTCTATTCTAATTTAGTATGAAAAGAGGATTCATATAATGTTATACAGTTATGTACTTCATAGCAGTTTAAATAGGTTCCTATGTGTATTCTATAGAGAAGATGGGGATACCATCATTGGAACAAGTCTCTGTAATAATTACAGAATCATAACTATTCCTCTTTAAATAGAGACTATTTTTTCTTAAAAAATACACGGAGGATGTTTCTTTACATCACAACCATCTGGAGACCTATAGAAAGATTAGAAAACAAGCATGGCAATCACATACCAATTTAAAGGCCATTAATAGGAATTTATTAGGAAGGCAGGAGGAAAAAATAAATGTTTAGATTCCATATTTTCCAATATTCAGATCACTCTAAAGTGATTTTCAAAAAAATTAACAATTGCTGTATAGATTTTTTTATATTCACCATAAACAAATATTTTTTTGTGCAGTCTTACTGGGTACCCCTCGATTTCAAGGCCCTTCTAGATGACTGAAAATTAGAAAATTTAATTGGCAATATGGTAAATGTACAGTTAGGCTATAATTTTCATGTTGACTCTTTTGACTTTCTGAGGCTCCAGTGATTAATCAACAAAATATGACAGGTGTATTGCAGTTACTTCTTAAGTTAGTGTGTGAGTAAGGTGGTCTTGAGAACAGAGCTTGAAGTTTTAAAGGCATATTTTGCATATTTGAAACATAGCAATTTACAATAAAATGTCTTGCATTTAACTGCAAATCCTGCAACATGGCAACATGCTTTAATGTATGCATTAATGGGAACATGTGTCTGTGTTAACATGTATTATATACAGAAATATCTATATAAGTATAGACATACACACATACACAAGGAATACCTGAATTTTCACGCCTCTGACAAAGCAATACATAAATTCACAATCCTATTGTATGCAACACATGCCTAACCACTAATACTGCTACCTCTAGCTATTGCAATGAAAAACATCTTTCTAACTGGCAATTTAGAGAAGCTCATTAGAATTTTGCATATCAAAATGATCACGTGCCTTTAGAAATATCAGATGTCTAATTGTCATCCTTGTTGTGCTTGAACATCTTGAGAAGGAAGAAGCACAGTAATGAATAGTAGTACAGTGATATAAGAATTCTAACCATTTTATGCCAAACTGTATAATCTGAAAAGAGCACTGGCCCAATTAGCTTATACGTCTCACATATACTAAGCACTGGTGGTAAATGGTAGTGTTTCCTTATACCAGAGTATCTAACACACATTTAAAAAAATAATGCTCGATTTCAGAAGCTGATAATCTGAAAGTACAAATGAATGGCCTCGTTAGTAATATTACTACTGAATTCAGGATTTGGCATGTTAATAATGTTTATGTTGTCTTGGTGGCAGGATTAATATTGGATCTTGTCTGATAAATTATATTGCTTTCCCTTTTTCATGCTTTTGGAATATTAATCTATGATAAAAAATGGGCTGGCATATAGATGCAATTTTACAGTGTAACCACAATTATATATATATTTAACTGCAAATGCCTATACACATGTACTTTGTTCTACACATGTATACATGGTTCCCCTGTGTACATACAAGCACACATATGTTTTATTATGTGAGCAGGCTATACAGTCAGTATAGAACAAGAATTTCAGTTTAACTCCATGCATTTAAATATTTCCTCTTAAAAATAGTAACAATGCAAACAGCTTAATCTAGAAAGAAATCTATTTAAATGAAGTGAGATGTATTCCCTATAATTGTACAGGAACATAAAGCATGATGTATCATGCTTTATTTTACACCTTAAAAGAATAGTAGCAGCATGAATTTTAAGCAAGAATTCCTTTAGAACTGTAGAGCAGTTCACATTCTCGGTGCTGAATTCTTCAATATGCATCTTATACTGATCACAGTATGTATGAGCTGTGGAAATACATTTATTAATTTCAACAGTAAATATTGTAGATCTCAGTCCAGACTTTCATTGTATCATATATAGTCAAGAGACCTTTATTGTTTGCACTTTAGACTTAGAAAAATTCTATACAAATTATAATGTTAAATAATTCAAAGTATAATGTGGAGGAGAGGTGAATTGAAAGACTTAAATCCTAAAACTGTACATAATTCATTCTAACAATTTAGAAAGACTTGCCTTCATCAATTTTTTGAGTAATATAAGCAGTATTCCAAATAAATATATAGAGGAAAATGGGTTGCACAGTCATCCCAGTGTAAATACCTGCAAATCATTATAGACACAAAACATAACCAAACTGTGAAGCCATTAAAAACACATCACAGCAGTGCAAATTGTCAATGCAATTACACATCGACTACTGCGTAACACAGATCTGATCCCCAGTCTCAGAAAGCAAGGCCTTACTTTAAGATATAGCAAAGTGCTTCACATCTCTGCACAAGCAGAGGCTGCCAAAAGAGAAATGCAGGCAAAGATGTTCCACAGATCTGAAGCACTTTTATCTATCCTTAGAGAGAGAATTCTTCCAGTTTTTGGATATTAGAGCAATCTATGCTACCAAGAAGGAAGGTAAAGGCAGCAGGGGCAAATCGTTGATCACTCATGCATATCAATAACCATGTGTACTTGAAATTTCTCATGACATCATCATTACCTTTGTCTCCTTGGTCCAGGACTTGTTGGGTTGGTCCACATTTTGGCACTAAAAGCCCTCCAATGATGACCCTTTTCTCCTCTCAGATCGGGGGCAGCAGCAAGCCAACAAGACTGCTTCTTCCCATTTCTAGCAGTCCTGAGAAAGCAAGGATCTTCCCCCCCCCCCAAACACATATATATACAAGATTTTTGCAATCAAGCTGCCACCATTTGGTAAAAATCTCTATACCATGCATAATCTAAAAGGATTGGGAGCTGGATCCTTGAATCATCTTGTCACTTTTTAATGAAATGGGTTTTTTTTCTTCCTTACGCTGTGCTGGAAATTGAAGATGGTTTTACATCTTTATAGAGTCTAAAGAGTCTTTTGTGAGACTGAAGAAATTTATAACGCAAATAGAAGTTTGTGAAGGGATGGATGCATTTTCAGTCTTATCACAGCTTGATGCACCTTAATAGCTGGGGTTTACTGGTATTTACAGATAAGTTGTTGGCTATCCCTGCTGGAAATTACTGACTGAAAGAAAAAGTTCTGAATAAATTTTGAAGACAACAGATCTCTCTTGGATGTTATTAGTTGAGCATGTGCACATACAGGCCACAATTGCATAAAAGGGTGACTATTTTAAAGCAGCACTAGCACTCTTGGAGGAAACTGCACGTCTATTAAAAAAAATCTGGATTCTAGAAAGGAAAGCTAGAGGGAAGTGAGTTGTTATCTTTGGTTATCTAGCTGTATGAGTGTTTTGGTCTTCATAAAGCTAGATAACCGAAAGTAAAAACTCCTTCAAGATCATCGTACACTGTGTAAAAATGAAAGACTACTGCAAGAGACAATAAAAAAAAACAACAGAAAAAAAACCAACCAAGAAAGGTCAGGAGTGCTTATTGAATCTAGCATTTTTATGGCTAAAGGTGGGAGTGAAGGTAATTACATGGCATACTTAGTCCAAAGTATGAAGTTGTCAGATGCTAAATGCTGTGACAATGGTACTGATGGTAAACACTGTATGTGCAACTATTGCTGTTAAATAAATAAATAAAGAGAAACATAGACCCATTAATGTTTAACTGGGCTAAGCTGTTTCATTTTGCAAAATTATTTATTGCAATGAAATGGCTTTAAAAATAAAGCTGGTAGTTGGTTAGGATGATGATGATGGTTGATGGTGGTGGTGATGATACAGTGTGGACTGAACTGGAAAAAAAATCAGTTTGCATTCATCTTAGACAAAGCATTGAGGGATTTATTTCAAATAATATGAAAACAGGCTTTCAAAAAAGTTTACACTGACATGTAGGCAAGCTTAACAATTTATATCTACTGAGAACTTGGTGGAACTGCACAAGGATGAAAAAAGTGATGGCTGTTTTTTATTCTTCTGTTCAAAATGCAAGCACAGATGCTTCTCTGTTCTGAGAAGGTTTCCTTGAGGAGGCTATTGAAGCAGAAAGACATGATGGAGATGAGATCACCTCCTCCCTTGTCAAAGTGTTAAAAATGTTCTGCATCTTACTCTGTGCCTAGCATTGGAAATGAAAGTGACATTTACTCAAAAAATCCATGTGCGCTCCTCCTCTCTTTTTGTTTAAGGATGATCAGATCTATCTAGGAAACAGCTCTGGTATCCCAAACTGAAATAATTAGGATGTATATAGACCTGACAGAAATGGAAAGGGGGTGGGGAAGCTGACTGTCTGTCTTGCCTAATTGATTCCGTTAAGCGACTTGCAGGAGATGTGAACGGCTGGGCACTCCCATTCCCACGCTCAGGGCAAGTGGCAATTCCATGCTCCGGCAGCCTGTGACAGACAGCTCTGCTGGTAGCTGGAGAATGAAAAAAACATCAACTGCACTATACCATACTCATCTCCATCACCTCCGTAAGTGGGGGTATTTTCCACCCACAGCCATCTGCAGGCTCCCAAGTAAGAACACCAACTGCTCCATGGCTGCACACCATCTCTTTCTGTTAATTCTGTAACCTCGGTACAAGCTCCTTGGGAGCAAGTTTCACTTTTCTTCCATGGCCCGAGTATTGCAGATGATTTAGGAGAGGCAAGGCAGAGGCAAGGCAATCCAGGAGGTGCAGCTATGGAGACTGTGCCTCTCTTCCCCGATGGAAAAAATAGAAGACATAATGTGTTGACCTTGCAAACATCTCATGGGTTTTAATAAATACTTGTTTGGATGCTATTTATATTTATAATTATTGCAGTTTAGTCACCTTTTACAGTGAAATTGAGCAGGATTAATTTTTAAGGGCAACATTTTCCTTTGAACTCAACCTAAACATCTTTCCAGAGGCAGACTAGTGTCTAATACTATCTTAGGAATTGAACATCTCTAAGGTAGATTAAAATAAGATCAGAGATAAAGAAACAATTCTCAGTGTTCTTCATAAATTAAAGGGATAACCGTTTACAGGCTGTTTGTGGGTTTGGTGCTTTGAGGGGGTTTTTTTGTTTTTTGTTTTTTCAATTTTTACTTTGTAATAGGATGATTCACATAAAATATTTTTGGGGGGTTTATAATGGAAATACTTAACCTTAAGTCACATATTCTGAGAGGAAAGAAGCAAAGAACCATCAAACAGGTCCTAGAAACATGACATGGACTGTTGATTTAAAATAAATAATTAGTCTCCAGTCATCTCATCTTCCATGTAGTTCCAAATATATTCTATAGGATTTTCAAGGCTTGCTCTGTTTCTTTTACTGAGATTCATCTAGTACCCCAGCCAAACTGTATTTACATAAATTCCACTTCAGCTGCTATATACTTGCCAAAGTTTTACTACTGTAGTGATTGATGAGAAGCCCCTTGTTTATTTACATTTGAAGCACTGTTTGTGCAACCAATCTTTCATTTTGAGTGTCTGTATGCCTTTCATTTGCTTCCATCCAGGGGTGCTATTTACCTAGGGTGATTGTCTACTACGATTAATATTTACATTACAAAGTATGTGGTTTTCTTTCTGAAAGACCTTCAATTAAGGCAATAAGCTGTTTTCTGGGGAAACCTATTGTTTATTCAGGAGTCAGTGGAGTCAATTTACTTAAGCTTTTGCTTGCATCTTGGTATTTTATGCAAATTTGTTAAGAAAAATACCCAGGAAAAACATAAATATTATAATCGTTGTGCCCATTGTAATATTAAATTGGTTTGTACCGTATTGACATCACATGACTATAAATTAATAAACACATTATTATTATTACTGTTGTTGTTATTATTCCTTTGTTGCTTGGAAGCAAAATGCCCCTTCTCCTGCAAATCTGACTTGGGAAAAGAGAGCATGTTAAAATGTAGTAGCACATCCTCCAGGTTTATGCTTTCCTCATGTAGCAAATAATGTTATGTAAAATTATCTATCTGTAAATGGCCGTTTCCTTAAAACTTATACAAAAATCAAACAACATGTATCTTTAAATAAAAAGAAGTTTAAATATCAGTTGAGCAGTTCTTTGAAGTCTAGTTTTAGCACTGGGAATAAACAGATCAAGTTTATTTAGCATGCCACTCCATCATAAAACAGTTGGAGTGAAATTGCAGGTTGTGTGAGTATGCATGTTAACTAGTAGGAACCCAGGCTTATTCTCTGTGAAAAGGGAGCAGCAGATTGCTGTGCAAGGCCAATGTTAAAAAGGCAGCTGAATTTAACACCATCTGGAAGAAAAGATCCTTTCATAACTTTCTCACACCATCAGACAAAACTAGTGTCTCTTGTTCTGGGCCCTTGTCTATGCAACTATACAATACTGAGTCATTATACTTTGGCTGAGAGAAAATTTGAGAACACAATATGGCTAAGCAGTGAATGACCAAGTTTCATTGTGCTTGCTTAAGTCAATTGAAATCTAGGTCTAGAGCTATGAATGGAAGTATTGTTTTCTTCACCAGGGCTGTACTAAATGTCAGCACAGTGTAAAGAAAAACTTGAAATCTGCAAATAACTTACCAGATTTCAATTATAATATTTTCCCACACTAGAACTAATATCATTACTCAGGTCTACAATGTACCAAAAAAACTCCCAAACCAAACAAACCAGAATTGGAGAAAAATGAATTAATTTACTAGTTATTTTACTCAGATAAACTTTTTAATTTTTTATGGGCACTTGAATTCAGCATATAGAGATGGCTTATCGTTTCCTGAGAAGTTCAAGTTACAAACCTGCTTTTTATGTCATTAAGAAAATAAACTGTGTCAGCAAGCTTGTATCTTGCAATTATTCCAACTCTACCTTGGGACTGATAAAACATAAATAAGTATACTCCATATTACACAGGTTGCTTCTGAATTCAGTCTAGGGAAAGATTTATCCTTGAATAATTAGAAGAAATAAGGCTGAAGTTGATAAACAAAGTAATGGTGGGTAATATATTTCTGTAGGTGTTAGTGAAATATATCTCAGTGCAGATCCATGTACCAGAAGAAATGTTTCCAGTTGTCTCAGTTTTTATTACATTTTTTTTCCCCACTTGATAATAGTTTCTATTATAAGTGCTATTCAGTTCAGTCCTCTGTTTGGGATTCATATATCAACTGGCACAATGCAGACTAAGAAAAAGAAACAGTTCAAATACATTACAAGGAGTTAGTTACATATTTTATTAGAACATCTGTGTTTTTAATCTAATTGACTGTGATTTTGTTAGTTTCATTAAATGTCATGCAGTTCTTAGCATAAAACTGCAAAGCAATGAGTAACTACACTTTTGATGAAGAATTCATCTGTGCCAACCACATTACCTAGTACATTTCTAAGCAGGAACAATATCTACAGTATTTGTCATTTGTAGTACTATTGTATAATACTGACAGAGACCACTCAGAGTGGCTTATGAAAAATTAATGTTAGAAAACTTGCAATTTTTTAATTTCTTATGTAACAAACTCTAAGTTAGGAACAATAATAGGAGTTAGGATATTTAAATTCCATTCATGGCAGGTAGAAAGAAAAGTCAAAACTTTGTAAGCCTTCTGTAAGCTGTAGTGCCATAGTGCCAGTGGGGCTGTTGCACTGACAGTAACAAAAGCTGAGTATTATGCAAAATATGGCAGTGAAGGAAACTATATTTACCAGCCCAGAAATTGGTTGGATGAATGGACATATTCATGAGTGCATCTATGCCTTCCTAAAGTTGCCATTAATATGCATTAACATAGAAGAAATTCATTATTTGTTTCAATTGAAATGGAAATACTTTAATTTCAATATGTGAAATATTTCATTTTATAAAGAACTTGAGCGTGCTGTCTTTTAGGGCAGATCTGGCTTTTCCTGTGTGAATTAGAAGTTGTTTTCTCTTTTGTGTTGACTAGCTCCAGAAAGGAGGGTGAAGTAGCAGTCCCATAGAGACACAATGAAAAAGTCCATTTAGATTTTTAAAATGCACAACACTTTCATAGATTCACACTCTGGGATGAGCACATTAATTAGCTCTTACCTCCTTTATTATTTTAATTTAGAGGAAAGAAAACACCAGACTTCTGACAATTAAATTTCCCCACTAAATGGTAAATGCATGAGATAAAAATGAATACATTTTTATGGACCTTTCTTGGAGGGAATGGGATAGAAGAAGGAGAAAAGAGCCCTTTGGATTAGCAGTTGTCCACTAATAATAACCTATTTTGTTATTCTTGAACCTATTGCATGTATTTAGCTATATACACATGGACATGTATATATAGACATATAGATTTATAGTGTGTGGTGTAAAGCAGGTGTGAAGATTACCTGAAAGGGCCAGAGTCTAATCTGGATGAAATTGTGTTATTAGCTTTGTTGGGAGCAGAACTGATTCTCATACCAGAGTGTTGTTGATTTACATACATACATATAGTAGGAGAAAGGAAGGGGAGTGAGGTGTTCAGCCTGTCAGTAAAGGTAATGCAATTCCCTCCCCCCCAATTTAATATGATTAACAATAATCTATTAATGAGCCAAATCTTGCAGTCCTTGTTCTTAGAACTTCCACTGAAAGAAAGATTGGATTCATGGTTGCCCATACCCATACATATTGAAGACAATGTAATTTGCTTTTGGATCAGATGGATAATAGGTCAATGAAATAGCTATCATTAATCTTCATAGATTTGGGTCTTGATCTTGTGTCATATCTGACAGTATTAATTAGGGAGATCTATTATTAAAGTGTAGCTTGCCAAGGAGGGAGCTCTGACTGTCTACAGTGAACAAACATATGGGTCAGGGGAGAAGAAAGATTCTTTGGGATCCCAATGAAGGAAAGACCCTGTGCTTTGGCCCTGTAGAGTCCACACATGAGGATTCCCTCCTAGAAAATGAGGAAGCTGCAGGCAGCGCTGACAGGGGACCTGTGCCTGTTACCCTCCTACCCCCAGTGTGGGGCCTGGCCACCCTTGGCAAACTTGAGGGTTACCCAGGCTGCTGGCCTCCAAGAGAAGGGACACTTCACCCTTTAACAGCTTTTTCAACTCAATTCAACTGAATTAAACCAATGAGCAGAAATCTTGGTGTTGGAAACTGCTTGCCTGGTCTCCTGAGCCTGCAGCAAGGAACATGCAGGAGGCACCCCTGCAAGACCTAACCCCTGCGACCTCCCACCACCGAGGGCTGCTGCTATGCTGAGATGGCAGTGGAGCCATTCCCTACCGGTGGAGCTTTGAGTGTCTCCTGCAACTGGGGCACTGATTAGCATTTCCTAGGAGACCAGTGACAGCAGCAGGGCTCTCCCAGGTGCTGCTGGAGGTTAGTCATGACAGGGATCACCCTCCCTCACACCCCCTTGGCTGCCTACCTTTTCTCCCCCCATAGTCTTATATATAATTACATGCATATGTATTTAGCTTATATACTTATATATAGTTATAGACACTTACAATTAATAGTTTAGGTTCTTCTATCTGTTGGGCTACAAAGTGTGCATTATTAATTACAACTATTAATTGTTGTTAGTGATTATTATTAATTAGCACTTCCTTTACTAAGAAGCAGTCATTTGTGTCCACAGGCTCACATGAACAAGCTATAAAAGCAGTGAGTCCCCTCCCAGCAGGTATCAAAATGCAAAGTAATTGAGTTATTATTATACTGGTTTGTCATTATCTCAAGTGCTTTCATTTGCATATGGAAATCTCCTCATGTGAATAAAGTGAAAACTCTCCAGGTGGGCAACTGTCCCTCAGCTTGAGGGTTGCCTAATGGCCCCTTGCCTGACACATCTTGCTGCCTGGCCATGAGGACTGCATGCTGAGGGAGACACTGGCAGCCATTAATGGTTCTGGCGTGCCTTTGTGCAAGTTTGTGTCATCACAACATGGCAATAAAGGTGGTGGTAACGGTGGTACTGGGAGCTGCTCCCTGCCCCCCTTCCCTCCTTACACCTCAGGAAAGCCTCCTATGCAGTGGAGAGTTACCTCCTGACCAATGTGTTCTCAGAAGGCTGAGCTCTCCCCTCTAGGTAGAAAGAAGTTGACAAGAGGTTTTTTACAAAAACATTATGAGTCTTAAGTCCTTACTAAATCCAGTTAATAACAGTTCATGGACATTTAAACTTGTTGCAAAGATTAGAGAGAAATCATGCTGTGCGCAGCTAATGATGCCATCTTAACTCTTCAGTTCTTTAAGATAGAGCTAAATCCACATCTGTATGGTGCATGATCACTTTTCTTTTTGCTTGCATGGAAACCAAGGAAGGTGAGGAGTAAGGGCAAGTAGGATACAAGGACACCTGGTCAGACAGGGACACTCCTCAGTTCCAGCTGTCTGCTATTGCCTTTTCTAGTTCAGTGCTCTATGAACAGTCAGGGTAAGGCATTTCTAAAATGCACCTGAACGACTAATGTTGCTTCCCCAGTATCAAGGCCTTGCTAAGTTTTTTCTTTCATAAGTAAACAGCAGTGGTTCCAACAGATCTCTGAGTTGCTCTTTCCTAGGGCTCTGCCACAGGCTAATAATGAGGGCTAATTTTTCCATGTGTAGGGGTAAATACCTCTTTCACAGAAGATATTGCTATCAAGGAGGCAGTTAGTTTTCGTTAAGGAAGCTTTCCTGCCTGGAAAGAGGCATCTTTCCCAGACACAGTTTTAGGATGTTTCTCTGCATGCATTCCACAGAAAGTTGCTCCCTGGGCACAAGAGAGATAACACTCACAGATGTGCTGCAAGGCCTTGGCAGCCAA
>JAXCLP010000085.1:439710-462254 GCA_035584035.1 Lepidocolaptes lacrymiger
TGTATTCCCCCCCCCTTGAAAACTGTATAAAACCCCTAACTTTACACTGGAACTTCAGAGCTATTTTTTCCGATGTGAATCAGGAGCTCTCCAACATTGTATACAATAAATACCTTTGCTGCTTAAAGATAAAATTCTGAGCAGTTTTTCCATGCTATTTGGCATCATGGTCCATAGACTAAGGGAATGACATGTCTGTGTATATATCAAAAGAGAGGAAAGGTGATGGAGGTTAACTGGCATGTGTTCAAAAGTGTCGTACCTATGCATGATGCAAATAGTATGGAATAAGAGGTGGATACTGTCCTGATTTTGGTGGGATAGAGTTCAATTTCTTCCTAGTAGCTGGTACAATGCTATGTTTTGGATTCAGTATGAGAATAATGTTGATAACTCACTGATGTTTTGGTTGTTACTAAGCAATGCTTACCCTAAGTCAAGGACTTGGCAGTTTCCCATGATTTACCAGTAGAGCAGGTGCACAAGAACCTAGGAGGGAGCATGGCCAGGAGAGCTGACCCAATCTGGCCTAGGGGATATTCCATACCATAGAGCATCATGCTCAGTATATAATCTGCAAAGAGTTGGCCATGAGGTGCCGATTGCTGCTTGCAAACTAGTTGGGCATCAGTCAACAGGTGGCAAGCAATTGTATTGTGCATCATTCATTTTTCTTGGCTTTTATTTCTCTCTCTTTTTGTTATCTCCCTTATTAAACTGTTCTTAACCCACAGGTTTTAGATTTTTCTGATTCTCCTCCCCATCCCACCAAGTGGCTGTGTGGTACTTAGTTGACAGCTGGGCTTAAACCATGACATGTCAGTAGCAGCTTAAATGTGAGGGCTCTGACAAAGTCATATGTCTACTCTTCAACAGTTGATTCAAGGTCCACTGACACAAAATGAAACATTTTCTTTTAAGTAAATGGGTTTCGGCTTTAGATGCCTTATATTAAATCTTATACTCTTAAATGCATAGATGAGTAAGGGAAAAAAATGAGAACTAATACTCTCTCTCTAGTAGTTTTACTTCTGCTGGACAGTTGATCAGAATTTGGTTTGAATTTATTGAAATACCATTCAAGTTTATTTGTGAGGTGGGAATCCCACCACACCAGATCAGGAACCACAATAGTTTAAATGTGTCTATATCTTTATATAAACCAATGGCCCAATAATAAACACATCTCTCCTTAATAACGATGTTAAAAAAAACAAAAAAGGTTTTCCCCATTATTTACTGCTCCTTTCTAATTCATCAAACTGTACGATACAAATAGTAATGTCATAAGAGAGATATTTGTGATAGAGCTGCTATTCAAATGACAGTCTCACTGGACATAATTCCTCATGGTTTGTAAAACTTTTTTACTGTTTTTTTTTTATTTGTCTTGTGGTTTTCTTTCAAAAGAACAACTATTCTACAGCTGATTGTCAACATAATTACTGTGAATTAAAATATGCACAGAAGCAATAAAAGATTCATTTAGAGGTAATAAAAACAATGCATAAAACAAATGTAAGATAATTTCTTTTTTATTATATTTGGATAATGACATAGCATTATAGTCCAACAGACTTCCAAAAACTAAAACACATGATTTTATATATACTGATTTGACTTAGTCCCTATCTTGCAATAAAACTTTGGCAGAATTATTTGAAGAATCATGGAAAAGGAGAAAGCAGCATATAGTGGAGGAAGAACCAGTTTAACTCCAAAATTGAAACAGGATTCAAACTTTAGAATACTAAAGATAAAAACAAAGTAGAAATATAGTTTATGCACAGTATAAAAAATGCTGAAAACTAACTGTAAACAGTATATATAAGTGTGGCTGGAAAGATAATCAATATACATTGAGAAGATTCCAATATTATTATCAAGTAAATGATTTAAACAAGTATGCTTTATAGCATTTCTGGTACATAAGAGTTACTCAACACTAAAGAGTCGTGTTGTCCCAGATTCAGTTCTGTGCCATCTTTCATATCCCAGTAAGAACTCTGAAAAGAATCTTTCACAATGTATTACTGATGCATTTCCAGCATTTTTATCCATAATAGCTATTCTATCCCAGTTCTGAGATGCATCCAATGAAAAGAATCTAAAAAAAATAAGATTGCTGGGTAGCATGAATAGAATAAGGCCACCATGTATCAAACCAGACTTCCAAAATATGCCATTTTATAGACAGAAGAGAAAATAGCTACTTTCCAGAAAAAAAAAGAAAAAAGGTAGTTATCACTGAGTTTCTTCTGTTATGCCTGCTCAGAGACTTGAGAAACATTCTTTTGGAGGAAAAGATAGCTTAAAACTGGGTGAGACTTCCTCTCAGAATCCAGTTTTCTGGTTCCATATGTAGAACGCTGGAAAGAAGATTTGACTATGTTTTCACAAGATGTGTGATGCTTCAAGAGGCTTTTTACATACCTCTCTAATGGATTCTGCTTCAAAATGCATATTTGAAGGTCTGTTGTTAGGACACAATTTCTTTTGAAACAAATTATTTTTCAGATGGCCACAGAAAAAAAATTCCTAGAAATCATGCAAATAGTAGAATGCAACACCAACTGCCAAAAAATCAGGCTTATGAAAGTGATTTTTTTTTTTTTACAATTCTTGTCTTACAGGAGTTTATTAAGAAACTTAGAAAACAAGGCACACTTGGGAACTAGAGCCCTTCTTTTCAGTCATTTGAGCTTGACTTCTGAACTTCCATACCACAGGAGAACTGTAAAGGAACCATATTCATCCTTATTACTCCATGTTTTTCTCTGGATTCCAAGTTACTCCTGAAGTCATTATATGAGAAGTTACAGTCATTTTTTACCTTCCTGTCTTCCAGCACAGACATGCATCTGATCTCAACAGTATTATTGATTTAAGGAAAATTTCCTAATTTACAAAAAAGAAAATATTCAAAGTGACATGGTTTGAGGAAAGTATAATTGTAATATTTTCTTTAGAAAAAACCCCACATGTAACCTTTCAACCATTCACCTCATGAAATTAAAAAGCCAGACTACTTGAATAATCAACACATGCTTTTTGTTTTAGCCTAAATCAATACCTGTTATATAGAAGCTGGATCAAGGATAAAAACCAGGCATGTTCCTATATACTGCAAATCCCACACTGTTTACATGCCTTGTCCATCTCTCTATTTATTGTACAACTTTTCACAATAGGGTATTACAACTTTATAGATATGGGGGTAAAAAGCATGTCAACTTAATATATTTTCCCCTTCTAGGTCTCATAATTTCTGCCCAACATGCAAGAAGTCTCATTATTAAAAGACTAGCAGATTCAGCGACCTTTGCAACTGTTACCACCCACCTTAAGCATGGTTTAAGAAATCCTTTCAATAGGCTAAGGCACACCAATTTTTATATTTACAAGGCACAGAAGAGAAGCAGCTAGCATTCATATTTGTCCATACCCAACATCACAGGTTGAACATAGAATATGCTGAGTTGGAAGGGACCCATCGGGATCATCAAGTCCAACTCCTGGTCCTATGCAGGACACCCCAAGAATCATACCACGTGCCTGAGTGTTGTCCAAATGCTTCTTGAACTCAGACAGGCTTGGTGCTGTGACCACTTCCCAGGGGAGCCTGTTCCAGTGTTCAGCTATCCCTCTGGGTAAAAAACGTTTCTCTGAGATCCAACCTAAACCTCCCCCAAGTCAGCTTCATGCCTTTCTTTTGAGTTCTGTCACTGGTCACAAGACTGAAGAGATTGGTACCTGCCCCTCCGCTTCCCCTCATGAGGAAGTTGAAGACTGCAATGAGGTCTCCCCTCAGTCTCCTCTTCTCCAGGCTGAACAAACCAAGTGACCTCAGCTGCTCCTTATACGGCTTTCCTTCCAGACCCTTCACCATCTTTGTAGCCCTCCTTTGGATACTCTCTAATAGCTTAATGTCTGTATTATATTGCAGTGCCCAAAACTGCACGCAATATTCAAAGTGAGGCCTTGCCACTGCAGAGTAGAGCAGGACAATTACCTCCTTTGACTGACTGACGATGCTGTGCTTAATGCCCCCAAGGACATGGTTGATCCTCCTGGCTGCCAGGGCACACTGCTGACTCATATTCAACTTGCCATCAACCAGAACCCCCAGGTCCCTTTCTGCAGCACTGCTTTCCAGCACCTTATTCCCCAGTCTATACACGTCTTGATTTAAAGACAAATGTCTGCCAAGGAAGGTAGGAACCTTAATGGAATAGCAAGAAGATCCGTCCCTCCAAATTATTATAAATTCAAAATGAATGGGGTTTCAGGCAAGCTGTAGAAAAAGGAATAACAGTTCTTTACTAAAAAAATGTATATAGAACAAAACAGAATAAATAACAATACAACAGAAACTCACCCAGAAAATACTTTCCCTTTTGGTGCAGTTATAAACACAGCCAGCAGGGGGTGCTGGCATGCTTCGGGAGACAAAGATTGCAGTGACTCACTCACAGCTGGCAAGGGGTGCTGGCGACTTTCTTTCTGCGTCAAGATGGCGGCCGGGACCTCGGACCAGAAGCGATCGCAGACGGGGGCTCCCCTGCAGGCGCCAGCGACTTGCTAAAGTAAAAATAACTGGAGGCGGCGAACCGCGAGAGAAGGCGGAGCAGGGCAGCTGCGGAAAGGAAGGAGCTCCGGTATGCAGTTCCGGTGCCGGGTGCGAGTGGGGCGGATACCCCGCTCTGAAACAGTCCGCGGCGGGGGTTAACCTCAAACAGAAAAGGGGTTTCCCCGTCCAGCAACTGTGCGGGGCCCCGCGAGGTGGCAGCTCCTAGTCCAAAGCTGAGCGGGGACAACAGAGACTGTACACGTGATGCCTTGGGGTTCTTATAACCCTCTAAATATCTTGCTCCATTTCACTCGATATCCCCCTCTCTTTCTACCCCGGGGAGGGGGGCGGGAAGAGCGTATATACGAGCCCCTTTGTGCCTTTTGTTGTCCGTGAGTGCCACCTAACGGTGGTAATGGGAAAATTCAAGCAGCACCTTTAAACCTATAGCAACACACAGCCAGGGTTGCCCTATCCCAGATGCAGAATCTGGCACTTTCAGTTATTGCACTTCATATCGTTGGTGATTGCCCAGGTCTCCAATTTGTCCAGGTCTTTCTACAGGGCATCTCAACCTTCGAGGGGATCGACAGTTCCTTCCAATTTAGTGTCGTCAGCAAACTTACTGAGTTTTCTTTCCAGTCCTGCATCGAAGTTGATAGTGAAGATGTTGAAAAGAACTGGGTGGAGAATGGAGCCCTACAGAACTCCACCAGTGACAGCTTGCCAGCGTGATCTTACCCCATTCACTATCACTCTTCATGCTCAACCCATGAGCAACTTGCTCACCCATCGTGTGACATTGTTATCAAGCAGTGTGAAAGACATTTTGTGCAGAAGGATCCTGGGAGAGACAGTACTGAAAGCTTTACTGAAAAGCAAAAACACTACATCAACTGGCTTCCCTTGATCGACAAGGTGGGTAACCCTGTTCTAGAAGGAAATCAGGTTTGACACGCAGGACTTCACCTTCATGAAAACATGCCGACTGTGACCGATGACTCCATTATCCTCCAGGTGTTTTCCAATACTTGCCAGAATATCCTTTCCATGACTTTACTGGACACAAAAGTGAGATTGACAGACCTGAATTACATTGCATCATTACAGAGAATAATGTCAGTTTTAGCTGATATCTCAAGAAGCGCTTAATCTACATCGGGTCCAATTGTATTGGGGACCGCTGATTAAAAGTTTTTTTCTGTGAGTTGATACTTTCTCCCCTCATCAGGGTGTGGGCACATATTTATCCAAAGAGATTGTCTCAGGCTGAGGCCCAAGGCTACATTTTGCACAGTGCTGATGGGGTGTAGCAGGGGCAGGGGCTACTTCCCCAGTAGTAGACACCTACTGTCAAGCTCTAGTTCACGTGGCTAGTTCTCATACCAAGTTGATAACCAGCCCAACTGTGATATTGCAGTTAATATAAGGCATATGGTCTGTTACTACCAATGCAGTACTGTTTTCCCTGGGCACAATAATGCTTATATATTTACGAATTATGCTATATCATGCTTATGTTTGAGTTTTAAACAAGCTGATACTACTTAAATAGAGTGCTTCTACTTCTGTGAATGCACCAGGTCTTTGCTCTGCCTATTTGTGGAAAACAGTTAACAATTAAACAATTAAAACTGGATGTAGAGGAAATATTAGCAGAGCAATATGTAAAAGAAGCCTTTGAGATTGAGTCTAGCTCACACTTGGAATGATGTCAAAGTACATTAAGTGCTATAATGCTGTTCCTCATTACATCATGTAAGGAATAAACTGTACTTTTCTAGTAAACTTCTTACCTCATATATATATATAATACTGTAATTCCACCAAAAAAGTATATTTTCCATCTTATGGCTCACCATCTAGACTATTTCCCTCCTTCCCTTTCACTTATCCTAAATAACAAACCAAAATAAGCACATAGGAAATAGATTCAGTTTCGGTAGTGCTACTTATTCCATATAAAATTTCATCCTATATTTAAACATGTTATTTATATGAATGACCACAATGTTAAATTAAAGCCTACACTCTCAAATATACAAGATGAGTATGTAACTAAGGTATCAGAAAATGGGAATAGGCAGGGTTATGTAAATCAAGCTAATACAAGAGAGAAAACCATACTCTTAAAAAGAGGCTCAAGAACTAAGAAAATGCTGTCAAATTTTTTTAGTTTTCTCACTTTTGCTAAAGAATCCACGTCAGTAAAAACGGAATTAAAATATATTGCTAGATACAACTACAGATAGTAAAGGGGTTTTCTCATTTATTGACTTTCTTTTAAAATCCTGTGGTGATCCTCATGAGACAACAGAAGTTACATGCAGTAATTGTGCATCGAGGCCTGTCTCTCACTCTGCCCTCACAGCAAGTAGGCTGTGTGTGTGCAAGCAGTTGGGAGGAGACACTCCTGGGACAGCTGACCCAAACTGACCAAAGAGATATTCTATGCCATGTGACATTGTGCTCAGCAATAAAAGCTCAGGGGAAGAGGAGGAAGGCCGGGGGGGGGGGGGGGGGGGGGGGGGGTTTTGTGATTATGATGTTTGTCTTCCCAAGCTGAGGCCCTGCTTTCTAAGAAATGGCTGGATATCTGCTTGCCGGTGGGAGTTAGTGAATTAATTTCTCTTTTTGCTTGGCTTGCGCGCGCAGCTTTTGCTTCACCTTTTAAACTGTATCTCCATGCACAAGTTTTTCTCGCCTTCCTTCTACTTTCTCCCTATCCTGCAGGACACAAGAGTGAGCGAGTGGCTGCGTGGGTACTTGGCTGCTGGCCAGGGTCAACCCACTATACCCCTCCTGTGACAATACAGGCTGCAGAGTGACTGGCTGGGCAGCAGCTCTGCAGAAAAGGACCTGGGTGTCCTGGTAGACAGCAAGCTGAACATGAGCCAGCAGTGTGCCCTGGCAGCAAAGAAGGCCAACAGCATCCTGGGTTGCGTCATCAGGAGCATAGGCAATAGATTGAGGGAAGTGATTATTTCCCTTTACTCAGCGCTTGTTAGGTCATCTCTAGAATATCATGCCTGGTTTAGGTCCCTCAATGCAAGGAAGATGCCAACAAGCTGGTGTTAGCCCAGTGGAGGGCTAGCAAAATGGCCAACAAGATGTGCTCTGTGAGGAGAGGCTGGGGGGCTAGGCTTGTTCAGTCAGGCGAAAGAAAAGCTTGACCGGGGGGGTGAGGGATGGGGGTGGTGGCAGCTAATAGCAGCCTTTCGATACCTGCAAGGAGGTTGGTAGGACCTCTTAACATGATGATCTTCTCCCCCCCCACCCCCAAGCAAACACAACCATGCTCCGGTATAAGTAAAGCTGATTAAGGTTCTCAACTACAGAGGTGCGAGATATACTATGTCAGACAACATTCAACTTGCTCTTGAATTGACCAGTGGAAAATACTGATGGGACAACTGGAGGGAGGGAGGGGGGGCACGGAGAAAAAGGAAAAGGAAAGAAAGAAACAGCTCTAGATTTTCATTTAAGTTGAGACCTGTGGGATCTTTTGGGTTTGAAGACAGCTAGGAGAAATAGACCTGTACTAGGAAGCTTGGTCCAAAGAACTAGACCTATGACAGCTTCATGTTGAGATCAAGGGTGAATAGCTTTCCAGTATCCTCTGAATAAACATCACTGACTAGTCAGTTCCAGACACAAACAGAAAGAAAACTAAAAGAAAATTAATGATTGGCGCAGCTCCCCCCTCATCTACACACACCCCCACCCCCTCCTTTTTGTGCGTATGCATTGCCAGACTGGGCTTGCCACAACAGCTAAGTATCAAATGATCTTTGCCATAACATGAAGTCTCAGAAACAGAGAGTAGGTCTAATCCATGTTCCCAATCCCATCTCAAAACACTACAACAGACTTGTCCTTCAGCTGTAGCCTTCGTGGTGAACAGTTTTTCTAGACTGGATAATAAAACAAGCAGTGAAGGAGAAACAGCCTAGATACTGAGATTATCTCATTGAGGATCTGAGCAGCTGTCAATCTGTGTCAAAGGCAAGCCCCATAATCTTCCCCATAATGTAAGAAAGACATTTTGATGGCTTTATGGGCACCAGGCTTATGGTCTCCATCTGCAGGTTGCTTGTTAGATGATGTTGAAAGGTTAATACAGTGTGTCACAAATGTTGTCTTGTGTTTTGTCATATGTAGGCAGTTAACTTTTAATGAAGTTTCTATTAGCTGATAAATGCATAGATCTTGCTCGCTAGAAAGTTTTAAAATAACTTTTCTCCCTGTAAGCTCAAACTTTTAGAGTGCTTTAGGCCAATCCAGTAAATGACCATGACGTAAGCCAAATTAGAGAAGACATATTGGTTTAGGATGGTCACTGACTAAGAACACAAACCTGCGACAGATTGTGTTATAGGAAGACTAAGATGACTGCATCCACTGGAAATGCTAGATCTTAAGGTACACATGAAGTAAAATCAATGTTTTGTAAGCATGGGTACACCTATGCAAATCAGATCACCTTGACTATACTTTCTACTTCACAGGTGGCTTCTCCCTCAAATCTTCATCTACAAAAGAGGAACATAATTTAACTCTAATAATTGCAAACACACTCTCTCAATATTTTGCTCTTTGTTCAATTAAATACTTCTGCGATGTTACGCAATTAACCAATCTTGGAATCAGGTCTTTGAAAGCGTACCATGATGCGTATCTATCATTTTAGAGACAATCAATTTATTTATTTACTTATTTATTTTTAAATAGTTCAGTTGAAAGGGACCTGCAGTGATCATCTAGTCCAACTGTAATGAGACTGGGTGACTGAAGTTGTGAGAAACTTCTGAATTTAAGTATTGCAACGATTTTTAAAGTAAATTTTTGCTTTCAACACTGTAGGTATCGATTTCGTGCGCGTGGACAAACATATCTGCAGATAAAAAAATTGATGTTTGCAGATGCAAAATTGCATTTGAACTCCATGTTCAGACAAAAGTTATATTATCTTCCAAGGTATGTATATAAAGAAAAGTTGTATCTAGTATTGCCAAGACCAGCTAAAAGATGTTCAGCTGGAGCCTTCAGCATTCTTGCTTTTTTCCCTAGCAAAGCTTTTTTAAATTGTAATTATTAAAACAATGAAACTTGAAGTCGATACTTTAAAAAAAATATTTTGAAATCTTGGATTGAATTTATTCTCAACAAGGCTAATACTGAACGTGCTTCTGTGTAAACATATGTTCCTTTACCTTTAATCTCGCATGCCAAAGTGTGATCTTTTGGTTGTTCTCTGTAATAAAAAGTTCGCATTGATGCCATTGGTTTAAAAGCTTAGTTAGCTGCTTCAGCAAATTAAGGCATGATTAAAAAACTGGGATCCAATTTATGTGAATGCATGAGTGCGAAAGCCGGTGATGAGAAATCCCTGCAAATCCCACTGAGTTTATGGCACAAAGCCTCTAGCACATCTCTCAAAGGTTCTGAAATTTGCTTGTCCCTCAGATTTAGAAAATAAAAAATCCCTTTGTACCCTCACTCCAGCTCAGAACTGGTTTTGTGTTCCCAGTCACCAGATTCTCTACAAGAAACCTCTACATGAAATGCAGACCGGTCATCTCATGCATAAATATTACTTTTAAAACAAAATTTAAGCAATTCAAGCACCAGAATTTGCTCCCATGAAACACTTGTTTAGACTTCAATGGAAGGAACTGAATATGAGCAAAGTAGTTTTTAAAGAAAATATTAACTTATATTTTGCATAGAAAAATGAGTACAGAAAAATCCGATGCATAGTTTCCTTTCCTTAGTGATAGGGATTCTGAGTTTCATAAAGTCAAGATAAAGTTAATACTTCACAGGAATTTGTGAATAAAAGTAAAAAAAAACCCCGTTACTCTCGGGATATTCATTATATCTGACTGAAAGACGTTATGGCTTTTTAATATTTCTTTTCTTGTTTGCAATACTGAACTTGCTCTCTTTGATTCCAAGTTTCTTCAACAAAATTCTTTGTTTATACACACCAAATCATAATATATGATGTCCTCAAAATAATATCAGAAGCACTTACTCATCATACTTGATATGATAGACAGCTTCTTCATCAGTGTCCATGCAGTCTGAGTAAGATGTGGATGGTCTACTGTCCAAATAATTTGCATTCTGTCTAGAATGATCTTGACTTAAGTTTCCATTGGTCCTTTTGTAAGGATTGCCACTCTTTACTTGAGCTTTGCCATTCTTATGTCCTTTTGTTGCTCGAGTAACATTTTCTATATGGGCTTCAAACCAGGCTCCAATGCTGACATCACGGGCATCCACCAATTCATTTATCTAAAAGGAAAATTTGATAATGAATATTCATTTTCTATAATCCTGGTTAAGAACAGAAAGGAAAACTACTTAACTGTCAGTGAAAATTCTACACTGCTGATTTCAACTGGTTTGAGCTTGTGTAAATTAGAGCAACGTTCTGTCATTCAAGTGTTGTGCTTTAAGTATTTTATTCCTCTACTGTTAATAAGATCTGTTATGAACACAGTTTGTATAAAATATATTTTTAAAAGTTGAGGCTGATTTATTATTTTTTTAACCTACAAAGTAGCTTAATCTCTTTTTCTGCTGAACTTTTTCTTGCTGTGTGGAATTGCTCCCTATGCCTAAAATAAGCATGTGTACTTAAAATACTAGCTTACAACCAGATTTTAAGACTTCCCTGGACTTCTAAATTGGAATTATTACTTAACTCTGATTCTTTTTGACCTGCACTGCTGCTGAATCCTTCAGCATTTGAGAAAGACTTGGAGAGCCCATCTCCTTCCCCCTTCCTAACAAGGCTGCTGTCATAACCAATCGAGACTGGTGCTTCCATAAATCTTTCAACTGAAAGAAAAAGAAGTCTCTCATGACTCCTCTCCTTTCTGTGCTCACAGTAGTGCTGGTAATAAGTTATGAAACCACTCTACTGTAGAGCATGCAACCCCAGATGTACATACAGACTGGGGAATGAGATGCTGGAAAGCAGTGCTGCAGAAAGGGACCTGGGGGTCCTGGTTGACGGCAAGTTGAATATGAGTCAGCAGTGTGCCCTGGCAGCCAGGAGGGCCAACTGTGTCTCGGGGGGGGCATCAGGCAAAGCATCTCCAGCTGGTGGAGGGAGGTGATTGTCCCGCTCTACTCTGCACTGGGTCTCACCTTCTCACCTTGAATATTGTGTGCAGTTTCGGTCGCCACAATATAGGAAAGATATTAAGCTATTCGAGAACATCCAAAGGAGGGCAATGAAGATGGTGTGGAGGGTCTTGAGGGGAAGCCGTATGAGGAGTGGCTGAGGTCGCTCGGTCTGTTCAGCCTGGAGAAGAGGAGACTGAGGGGCGACCTCATCACAGTCTACAGCTTCCTCGCGAGGGGAAGAGGAGGGGCAGGCACTGATCTCTTCTCTGTGGTGACCAGTGACAGGATGCGAGGGAATGGCCTGAAGTTGTGTCAGGGGAGGTTTAGGTTGGATATTAGAAAAATGTTCTTCACCCAGAGAGTGGTTGGGCGCTGGAACGGGCTCCCCAGGGAACTGGTCACAGCACCAAGCCTGACAGGGTTCAAGAAGCGTTTGGATGATACTCTCAGGCACGTGGTGTGACTCTTGGGGATGGTCCTGTGCAGGGCTAAGGGTTGGACTCGATGAGCCTTGTAGGTCCCTTCCAACTCAGCAGATTCTGTGATTCATTCACTATCCCAAGACATTTTCTCAAGCCTTCGACTAATTAAATCCATATTACTTCAACAATACAAGGTTTCTCCTGTGATTCAAGTTAAACCACTGAGGTATACATTGCTTCAGTTACACAGGCATTCTTTTAAATACTGTAGTGTATAAACAGTTATTTTCTTTGAAATGTCAACTGGAGTAAAATAGTGTTAAAAAACCCACTTAAGGAACACCTTTGTACACTGCACACCAAGTATAAGAAAACATTACTGCGACAGAACTGCTATGGAGCCATACCAAGTGAAGAAGATAAGGCATATGGAAGAGGACTCTAAGATGAAAAATTTAAAGTAAATTCTAAAAATGCTCAAAATATACTCAGTTACTGTAAAATCAAATTGAGGGGACTACTTTTCAGAAATAATATTGAACTGGAATGTTTCCCAGATGTATTTTTGGTCTCCCTTTATTTGCAAAACATCCTTTTATTCTAATTTTTTTTTTTTTTTTTACATAAAGAAGGAGTTTTACCTTCTGAAGAACATCTAAATGTCCCTTTAAAAACCCAAAACCAACCAACCAGCCAAAAAAACCCCCAAAACCCAGAAAAATTGAGTACAAAAGATAATACATTAACATAGCAGTCAACCTCAGGGCATGAACAAACTTGTTTTACCCCACTATGATGCGTACAAGAGAATTGTCCATTTCCAAAAGATTTAATAAGCAGGATCTGTACTGACACATAGATAAAACAATTATAAAACTCATTTTTCTGGGATAAATTGATATGGCCAAATTGCTTCAGGGGCTGTTTACAGTGTGTTTACAGTTTTTTTAAAATGAGGGCAGTTTAACTCGCCACAGATGTGTATGGTTTAATTTATAGCCTTAATCAAGCAGCAACATAGCAACAGAGATGGGTATTTATTCTTACTACACCCAAAGACCAGCATCTATAAGCAAAACAACATGAATGATGTTACTTATCAGTATTTAAACTGAAGCAATCATTAGGTAATTTGAAGTAAAAATGAAGGCAGTTCCTCAACTAACAAATTTACTGAGGGACAGAGGGTGAAAGGTAAGAATATAATGCATAAAGTATATATCATTTTGAGCCTATTTCTTCTTACTTTTCACATGCTTCCTTGAAAAAAAACATACAAAAATTTAACCCCTTCCTTCCCCCTCCCCCCAGTTTCCAGTATCCAATTTAAATTTTTATTCTCAACTCCCACAATATTAAAAGGATACCTTTTTAAAAGAGAAACATATAATACACAAATGAAAGCTCCACCTTGTTGTAAGTCTGTCTGTTGACCTATTTTAAACATAAGGAGCGGGTATTTCCGTAAGGAAACCTCAGGAAAACATCGCTATATAACCTTAGGCATGTGTTGTGGTTTAACTCCAGCTGGCAACTAAGCACCACACAGCCATTTGCTCACTTCCCGCCCACCCCATGGAATGGGGAGGGGAATCAGAAAAAAAAGTAAAACTCATGGGTTGAGATAAGAACAGTTTAATAATTAAAACAAAGTGATTTGCAACTTCCTCCTCCTGAAAATGCAGGTGAGACACAGACATTATTGAGGTTTCCCCATCTGCAGCTGCTTCTTGAGACTAGCTACAAAGATGACAAAGAAGCCATGTTATTCAAGCCATAAGACCACGAGAGCCAGAAAGAAGTCAGTCTCCTGTGATCGTTCCTCCCAAATGCATCTTTCTATGCTGTGATGCTCGCACTTGGACAACAGACTTCCCAGCCTTGTAGAGAATAAAAGCAAATAATTACAAGTATAAACCCTTGAGGACTATATCACAGTTATTTTATATATCACCCCGATGGTACATATACCTGATGAACTAAAGCTGTAGACAATAGCAGAGGGGTTCAAAGAAAAACTAAGGCATTCAGAAGAATGTTAATCAGTGGTACAAAACCAAAGCCTTTTTAATCTGTAACTCTGTTATGAATATAATTTGACTTGGTAAGTCAACATGGACACTTTATGCTTAAAGGCAGCCATTGATACAGAGAGCTTTAAACTAGACTTAGCAGGGGAAGGGGATGGGGTTTTGAGCAACAGAGAAGAGCCACGGGCTGTTGATGTATTAGGAACCAACAGGGAAACAAAGAAATTGGGTTGTGCTCCTCTAAAAAGGTGACAAGGTAGGTAGCCTAGCTGAAGTTCCTCAATACCACTGCATGCAGCATGGGTAACAAAAATAGCGATGAACAGGTCGAAAGCTTATGGGTAAAAATTAGGGGCCAAGCCAACAAAGGAAACCTCGTGGCTGGTGTCTACTACAGGCCACCCGATCAAGGGGGGCCTGTTGACAAAGTGTTCTTACTTCAGCTACGGGAAGCATCGCGCATGCAGGCTCTGATCCTGCTTTGAGACTTCAGTCACCCTGACATCTGCTGGAAGAGCAGCTCAGCAAGCTGTAAGCGGTCCAGGAGACTTTTGGAGTGCACCGAGAACAATTTCTTAATCAAGGTCTCTTCAAGGGATGTGAAGAATAACAAGAAGGGCTTCTACAGCTACGTTGGCCAGAAAAGGAAGACAAAAGAAACTGTACCCCCCGATAAATAGGACAGGGGATCTGGTGACAGCTGACATAGAGAATGCAGAGGTACTCAACAAATTTTTTGCCTCCGTTTTCAATGGAAATCTCTCTTCCCACATCTCTCAAGTCCCTGAATCTAAAGGCAGGCACTGGGGGAAGTCCCATCCAATCGTAGGAGAAGATCAGGTTCGAGACCACCATCTGAGCATACACAAGCCCATTGGATGCAACGAGAGGCATCCCAGGGTCCTGAGGGAATTGGCTGATGTAGTTGCCAAGCCACTCCCCATCATATTTGAAAAGTCGTGGCAGTCAGGCGAAGTAAGGGAAACATCTCACCCATTTTTTCAAAGGGTAAAAAGGAGGGACCCGCTGACCAGTCAGCCTCGCCTCTGTGCCCAGTAAAAATGATGGAACAGATCCTCCTGGAAGTTATGATGAAACATGGAGCACAGGGAGGCGATTAGGGACAGGCAACATGGCCACACCAAGGGAAAATCCTGCCAGAACAATCTGGTGGGCTTCTAGGATGGAGTGACTGTATCAGTGGACAAGGGAAGAGCTACGGATGTCATCTGTCTGGACTTCTGTAAAGCCGTTGACATGGTCCCCCACAACATCCTTGTTGCTAAATTGGAGAGAGGTGGGTTTCATGGATGGACTCTTAGATGGGAGAAAGAACTGGCTGGATGGCCACATCCAAAGAGTTATAGTCAACGGCTCAATGTCCAAGTGGAAACCAGCAACGAGTGGTGTCCCTCAGGGGTCTTTACTTTTACGATCGTTTCTCCACTCTGTTCTAATGGACAACACGGCAAGTCTGCAAAGAAATAAATAGGGTAAAATTGGAAAAGCTCCCCGTGGCTTCAAATTCCCGGTTGCCTTGATCATCCTACAGGAAGCCATTTCCGGTTCAGGAGTAAGCTTATTTGAGAATACACAAAATGTTTCTGGCATTTTGTCTGTGTATATAGCATCATAGAATCGTTTAGGTTGGAAAAGACCTCCAAGATCATCGAGTCCAACCGTTAACCCCGCCAAGTCCACCACTAAACCATGTCCCCAAGTGCCACATCTACACGTCTTTTAAATACCTCCAGGGATGGTGACTCGAGCGCTTCCCTGGGCAGCCTGTTCCAATGCTTGACAACCCTTCTGGTGAAGAAATTTTTCCTGATATCCAATCTAAATCTGCCCTGGTGCAACTGGAGGCCATTTCCTCTGGTCCTATGACTCGTCACTAGGGAGAAGAGAGCAACGCCCACCTTGCTACAGCCTCCTTTCAGGTTGTTGTAGAGAGAGACAAGCTCTCCCTTGAGTCTCCTTTTCTCCAAGTTAAACAATCCCAGCTCCCTCACCTGCTCCTCATAAGACTTGTGCTCCAGACCCTTCACCAGCTTCGCTGCCCTTCTTTGGACGTGCAGATCATTGATAAAGATATCAAACAGAACTGGCCCCAGCACTGAGCCCTGGGGAACACCACTTGTGACCAGCCACCAAGTGAATTTAACTCCATTCACCACCACTCTTTGGGCCTGACCATCCAGGCAGTTTTTTGCCCAGCGAACAGTCCAAACCATGAGCAGCCAGTTTCTCCAGGAGAATGCTGTGGGAGACAGTGTCAAGGACTTTACTAAAGTCCAGGTAGAGAACATCCACAGCATTTTCCTCATCCACTAAGTGGGTCATCTTGTCATAGAAGGAGATCAGGTTAGTCAAGCAGGACCTGCCTTTCCTAAACCCATGCTGGCTGGGCCTGATCACCTGGTTGTCCTGTACGTGCTGCGTGATGGCACTCAAGATGATCTGCTCCATAATCTTTCCCTGCGGCATCACTGAGGTCAGGCTGACAGGCCTGTAGGTCCCCGGATCCGCCTTCCAGCCCTTCTTGTAGGTGGGCATCACAGTTGATAGCTTCCAGTCACCTGTGACCTCCCCAGTTAGGCGGGGCTGCTGATAAATAATTGAAAGGGGCTTGGTGAGCACTTTCACCATCTCCCTCAGTATCCTTGGGTGGATCCCATCCAGCCCCATAGACTTGTGCGAGTCTAAGTGGTGTAGCAGATCACTGACCATTTCCCCTTGGATTATGTGGGCTTCATTCTCCTCCCCGTCCCTGTCTTCCAGCTCAGCAGGCTGGGTACCCCAAGAACAACTGGTCTTACTATTACAGATTGAGGCCAAGAAGTCATTAAGTACCTCGGCCTCTTTTCCTCATCCTTTGTCACTGTGTTTTGCCCCGCATCCAATAAAGGATGGAGATTTTCCTTAGCCCTCCTTTTGTTGCTGATGGATTTATAGAAGCAATTTTTTATTGTCTCTTACGGCAGTAGCCAGATTGAGTTCTAGCTGGGCTTTGGCCCTTCTAATTTTCTCCCTGCACAACCTCAGGACATCCTTGTAGTCCTCCCAAGTTGCCTGCCCCTTCTTCCAAAGGTGATACACTCTCTTTTTTTCCCCCGAGTTCCTGCCAAAGCTCTTATGTTCAGCCAGGTCAGTCATTTTCCCCGCCAGCTTGTCTTTCGTCATGTGGCGACAGCCTGTTCCTGCACCTTTAGGATTTCCCTCTTGAAGAATGTTCAGCCTTCCTGGTCTCCTCTGCCCTTCAGGACTGCCTCCCAAAGGACTCTCTCAACCAGTCTCCTAAACAGGCCAAAGTGTGCCCTCTGGAGGTCCAAGGTGGCAGTTCTGCTGGCACCCCTCCTTCCTTCTCCAAGAACGGAAAACTCTATCATTTCTTGATTGCTATGCCCAAGATGGCCTCCGACCATCACATCACCCACCAGTCCTTCTCTGTTCACAAACAACAGGCCCAGTGGGGCACCTTCCCTAGTTGGCTCCCTCACCAGCTGTGTCAGGAACTTATCTTGCACACACTCCAGGAACCTCCTAGACTGCTTCCTCGCTGCTATGTTGCATTTCCAGCAGACATCTTGAAATAAGTTGAAGTACACCACAAGAACAAGGGCTAGTGACTGTGGGACTACCCCCAGCTGTTTAAAGAATAATTTGTCCGCCTCTTCATCCTGGTTGGGTGGTCTATAACAGACTCCCACCAGGATATCTGCCCTGTTGGTCTTCCCTGATTCTCACCTATAAACACTCAACTTGATAGGCCCCATCATTAAGCTCCAGACAATGGAGATAGTCCCTAACATACAGGGATACCCTACCACCTTCCCCTTCCTTGCCTGTCCCTTCTGAAGAGTTTATAGCCATTCACTGCAGCATTCCAGTCATGCAAGTCATCCCACCATGTTTCTGTGATGGCAACTATGTCATAGTTTTCCTTCTGCAACAAAGGCTTCCGGCTCATCCTGTTTGTTGCCCATGCTGCATGCATTGGTGTAAAAGCACTTCATTTGGGCTATTGATCCTGACACCTTTTTGGGAGGAGAAGCCCTAATTCCTACATGACCATTCTCAGGTGCATCCGTGGTTTCTAACACATCAATAACCCTCGCATCCTTGCTGCTGCATGGATCTCCATCCCGTACCTCCGCTGAGACGGCAGACCAAAGGGCCTCGCTAGGACGCTGTTCCTCAAACATTGGCGTGCTGCCCCCAGGCTTATCTCTAGCGAGTCTGGTTTTGTCCCTTTGCCCCTTCAAACCTAGTTTAAAGGTCTCCCAATAAGCCCCGCTAGCTCTTGTGTAAAAATCCTTTTCCTCCTTTGAGACAGGTGTACCCTCTTTGTTGTCAGCAGGTCTGGTGTTATGTGAACCAACGGAAGACTGAAAAACTCCCCAAATCAGATTATTCAATATGGGTAATTTCTCAAGCCTGTCAAGGTCTCTCTGGATGGCATTCCTTCCCTCTAGCGAATCAACTGCATCACTCAGCTTGGTGTCATCTGCAAACTTACTGAAGGTGAGCTCAATCCCACTGCCTTTTTCACAGAAGAACATAGTAAATAGTAATAGTCCCAGTACAGACCCTTGAAGAACACCACCTGTTACTGTTTTTCTTTTGGACATTGAGCCATTGACTATAACTCTTTGGATGCAGCCATCCAGACGGTTCCTTATCTATCTGTCATGGTTTTAAGCCCAGATGGAGATGAAGCACCATGCAGCCTCTCTCTCAACCCCCCCCTTCTCTTCCTCCTGCCCCCCCCCCCACCTCTGGTGGAATGGGGAGGAGAATCAAAGTAAAACTTGCACGTTGAGAGAAGAACATTTTAATAATTGAATATAAAGTAAAATACAATAATAATGGCTAATAATGATGATAATAAAAAGGGAAAAACAAGTGATGCACAATACAATTGCTCACCCCCCGCTGATCGATGACAGACTCCCCTTCCCGAACCCACATTGGCCCCCCTCCCAGGTAACTCCCCCCCAGTTTATATACCGGGCATGATGTTCTGTGGTGTGGAATATCCCTTTGGTCAGTTCAGGTCACCTGTCCTGCCTATGCTCCCTCACAGTTTCTTTTGTGAACCTTCTCACTGGCAGAGCATGAAACAAGAAAAAAGTCCTTGACTTAGGATAAACGCCACTTAGCAAAAAACCAAAACATCAATGTGTTATCAACACCACTCTCATTCCAAATCCAAAACACAGCACTCTTAACAGCTTCTGAGAAGAAATTAACTCTACCCTAGCTGAAACCAGGACACCATCTAAGCCAAGGTCTGAAAAGAGTGAGCAAGAGGGATTACATTTGGTGGTGGGTTCACCTTGGCTGGCTGCCAGACTCACTCCTCTTCCTCAACAGGATGGAGGGAGAAAATAAGATAGAAAAGCTCGTGAGTTGAGATAAGGACAGGGAGATCACTTACCAATTACCATCACGGCCAAAACAGACTCGACTTGGCGAAAATTAATTTATTTTATTGCCAATTAAAATAGAGTAGGATGGTGAGAAACAAAGGCAAAAACTAAACCACCTTCCCCCTACTTCCCCTTCTTCCCAGGCTCAACATCACTGTTTTCATTCCTGACTATCCTACCTCCTCCCACCCCGAGCAGCGCAGAGGGGGATGGGGAATATAGGGTTGCGGTCAGTTCTTTGTCTCTGCTGCTCCTTCTTCCTCATGCTTTTCTCCTCATCCAGCGTGGGTCCTCTCCACGGGCCTCAGTCCTTCAGGAAAAGACTGCTCCAGCATGGGCTCTCCATAGGTTTGTGGCTATGGCATTTTTCTTCCCAAGCAATCATTATGCATGCTGAGGGAGGCCCTGTTCTCCAAGATGCGGCATGACATCTGCCTGCCAGTGGGAAGTAGGGAGTAAATTCCTCTTTTTGCTTTGCTTGTGCATGTGGCTTTTGCTTTCCCTACTTAACTGTCATTTTCTCGATCTAGAAATCTTCTCGCCTTCCTTCTGTTTCTCTCCCCATCCCATGGGAGAGGGGACTGAGCAAGAGGCTGGGTGGATGGTTGGCTGCTGGCCGGGATCAGCCCACCACAGCCCTTTTTGGCATCCTACATGGGGCACAAGATAACAACAGTTTTGATCTGAGTGTGCTATAGCTGTTGCAGTTGTTAATTGGCAGGGTCCTGTGCTGGTTGTTCACTCTACTGTATAACAGAGTTTAGGGCTTGTTAGTGGCTGCTTTTGACTCTCGCTGTTTATCTCTCTCTTTCGCTGTGCCCGGGAACATTTTGATAAAAGCAATGTACTTGGACTGGCATTGATGTCATTCCTGTGCTGGGTGAGCTACCTTGTGGGGAGAATGAGCAGTTACATCTCCCTTTTCTCTGGGATTGATGCAGCTGGATCTGTTGCACGGACTCCAGAGGTTCTTGTACATCCTTATGCAAGCTGTTCGATTCTGTTACCTAACAAACATCATTGGCTTTTTGTCGAGTATGTGGGACCTGGTTTCATCCTGGCATAAGAGGAAACAACTTGTCCGTGAGGCCACAGAGAAACATAGAATAGTTTGGATTGTAAGGGACCTTTAAAGGTTCATCTAGTCCAACATCCCCTGCAATGGAGGCTGACATGCCCTGAAGTGGTCGATCCCTGAGCGGTAGGATGTGTAGGATGATTTAGGCAGATGTCTAAGGTGGTTATCACCTCTGATAGCCTGGGATTTTACGCCTGGACAGGCACGTAATCCCGTTGAATTGGTGCGCTACTTGACAGAAGGGTGCCTTGCCTACCCCAATGAGACCCAGCAGCTCCTAGCACTGCATTTGGGCATGACCTGTGCCTATTGATCCTCTGTTCAGCACCATCAGAGGAGCAGAGGAAGGAGGGTCTCTGCATCTGAGGACACAGTGGCTAAGATGAGGACCCAAACCCCAACTACAGTAATCACCCCAGTAGTCAAAAAAACCCCACTGGATGTGCAGGTTGACAGGTCCATACCATTGATTAGCAAGGGAGGAGGAGGAGGAGGAGGAGGAGGAGGAGGAGGAGGAAGGGTCTGATTGGGAAGCTGGTTCTGTGACAAAGAAACAGGAGGGGGAAGTGAGACGATAGAAGGCAACTGGCAACCAGCAATCCTCCAGATGCAGAAGAAGGACTGAGAGAAGCTCTCCTCTTGATTTTGGTGAAAGGATTTCTGGTCTGACGCCGCAGGGGTTAGATAGTGAATACTCCAACGAGGAATAGAGGGTCCCTGCCTTCAGCCAGGCAGTGGAAAGGGATGACTGAGTGTAATGGGCTGTATGGATTCTATGGCCTGGCACATCAGACCCCGGGGAGTATAAGGCTCTGGGTGGGCACTAGTGCGCACTCTGGGGGAGTGAAGCAGTGGCCACAGTAGTGGAAGAAAGAGTTAAGAATCACTTAACACACTTGGACATAGACAAGCTCATGGGATCCGATGGCATGCATGGGCTCAAAGAGTTGTGATCGGTGGTGCAAAGTCCATCTGGGGCTCAGTAACCAGGTGGTCCTGACGTTGTTGGGACGGACTCGATAAAAAGCAGGCGAAGATCCCGAATAGATAAAAGTGAAACTCTCCCTTTATTTTTTCACACAGCTACTTTTATATATTTCCTAAGTGTACGTGCACTAACATTATTGGCGCTCATTACACACAATCAATCATCTGTGGGCCACAGTTATAAACAACTGTCTCTGTACAAATTCATCCAGGTTTCTTATCTTGTGCTTCTCCTGAGTTCTCTCAGTCTCTGCAAGTTGTTTATCTTCACAGGTACACAACAATCTGGCCAAGGTCAAATTCTTCTTGCTCGGTCAAGAAATCCACAGCAATACAAACTACACACACTATACATATGAAAAGAGTAACTTAAAACACATCTCTTCTATCTGTAACAGTCTCTTGTTGTTGCACTGGTTCCAGGAGCAGAAGCATTAGGTGTGAAACACAGCATGCATTTCTGTCTTCTTGATTGTAGCAGGGGCAGTCAGCAGACATGCTTAGGCCTCTGTTTTCATCAGGCCTAGGCTGGCAATACCTTGTCTGTGTCCTTTGTCTGCTAACCATTCTCCTCCATAATTCCTCCTTTTTTGTATTTGCACAAGCTAGGATTGATTGACTGTTTTACAGAGCATTGTACAATATTTAACAAGGATTGCAATATACAAGGTACCAATACTAATATTACAACAACTAATATCACTATTCCATGCTTAACTAAATCAAACAACCATAAATGTATATGCATATGTTATGGCAAAAGTTAGTCAGTGTCAAATTGGCTATTGACTATAGCATTTTCATGTGCTGGTAACTGTGATAAACATTACAATAACTGGATACTTATTGCAGCTAGGTACAAGCTAAACAAACCATTTAAACAAC
>JAXCLP010000085.1:494026-508600 GCA_035584035.1 Lepidocolaptes lacrymiger
GTTTATCTTACAGCAGTGTCTGCTAACCTTGGCAAACGGCTCCTTTATTCTTTTCCCATGAGAAAGAATCCCTACACATTTACCTCTTGTTAATCAGTTACAAAACAAAAATAATTCCCTCCATCCATCTGGAGGTCACCCCTCTCGTTTTGATATCAATCTGGTAAGGAATGTGTAATGTAATTAGAATGAAATAAGCAGCAGACCCTTCATCAAATACCTTTTTTTTTTAATAAATAATGAGGGCTTGGATTTATACACATTTTTTGCTATTCTGTGGTAAAATAGAGTTCTGCATCGGCACAACAGTAATATAGACTGTGCATCTAGGGAGTATGTACACACAGACATGCTCAGGCTAGAAATAGCATAAGATGAAAAAAAAATGTATTTGAAAGCCCCTATATCTGCACTACAGGGGAAGAAATTCACTCAAACCTCACAATGGGGGAAAGCAAGGAAAAAATCTAAATGGCAGGACACGACAATAAATGGGGAAACAGCCACAGAAAAAGCACACTAGGTTAATATAGGAAATCTAGTTTCTTTATTGAGACATTGTATATTAGTATTAGTGGACTCATGTGTAACAATGTCATCATGCACACAATATAAAAAGGCAAGGCCCACTATGCTATGGAAGGGCAACAGAACAAAAGCAGCATATAGTGAGCAAATGTACAGGCTACAGCACATTACATTTCAGCAGGGTATGCCTCTACAGAGAGATTTACACCAGAAACTAGGTAATATAAAAAAAAACAGACCATGCTTTAGTTTTAGTACAAGAAAAAGGTGAAGATACACAACCAAAGGGTATTCAATACAGAAAATTAGCCACAAAATAAGAACAGGAAGTAATGTAGCACAGCAGAAAAGAAAATGTTACCCCTGTTTAATGGAAAACTATTTTGCCAGTAGTCTCTTTCCACAATCTAATTTTAGAGGGGAGTGCGGGCCACATCAGGGGTGCACTGATGGGACACTTGTGGCTGCTAGGGCTGGGTGGGATGGAGTGTGGAGCTGGTCAGGAGAGTGGCTGGATGGGCAACCACCCACAGGGGTGAGCCTTTAGCAGTGGTGTCACTGCGGGGAGACAGCGCTGCTGCACTCCTTTGTGGGTGACTGGCCAGCCAGCAGCTTTTGGGAGGTAATTTAGCCCCTGTTTAAGCACAGATTTCACTCTCCAACTCTTCCAATTTGATTTTTGGAATTAAGGCCAATTGCGTTTCTTTGCTGGATTTCCCCTCCCCAATTTAATCGGGGTTCTTTTTTTTTTTTGGAGGGTTTTTGGCCGCAATTTGGGGTTGCTTAGCTGCCCCAAAGAGACTGTGCCTGAAGACCCCAGAAAAATTCATCCACTGTCTTAGTTCAAGGGGAGAACTAAGATATCTATGTTGGCCAAGAAATAATCCCTCTCATTAAAATTTAGAAAACAGAAATTTAATTAGGAAAAATATATATAAATAAAAGGATAACGGTTCTTAACCACAATACACACATATATATATATCCAGAAAAGAACCAAACAACAGCAATTTGTAATAAACCCCTCTAACCCCAAATGACAAGGCAAACAGTTAAAAGGTCTTTTTGGCTACCCCCAAAAAAAGAGGAAATGCAATTATATCTACGGATAGCAGGTGGCACTGTGGCACTTCTGTCGCTGGGCGCTCGCGCTCTCAGGGATTGCAGTTATATTTACGGACAGCAGGTGGCGATGTCGTGCCTGGCCAGCTGGGCTCTCTCTCAGGGGAATGCCAGGAGCACAGTTGCCAGGTCAGCTGCCGTGGGTCCGATGACAAGAGCAGTAGAAACCCAGTCTCTGCAGTGTAGAAAAAAAGGCATGTTTCTCTTCCTCACAGCACTCTCCATGGTGTTCAAGGGTGATCGGCGAAGCCAGAGAGCAAAAGACACAATCCTGGTCCCCCAGCAATGCCGGACCTGGTGGTGTCCCGTCCTCCCTCCTCCGCACCCAGCAGCTGGACTCCTGACCTGTGCAGAAAGCGCAGAAACCCCTACCCTTTCCCCCACCAGAGCCAGTCTTCCCTCCCTCCTCTGACCTGGGGAGAGATCAGAACAAAAAGGCTCTGGCTAGCTGTTAACATCAGGATATGCATATTCATGGTATCCTTTGTTAACCATCTTTACAGACACTAAGACGTTGGCTCCAAGTTTTTTGGAAGGAATTCCAACTGAGGTTCGAAACTAGAACATCCACTTAACAGGAATTTACAGTGCAATGTACTCAGCTACACAGAATAGAGGTACAAAACCAGCTGTTAACGTCTACAGCTAGGCTGGAATGGTCTGGTGGCTACTCTACACAGCGATAGAGGAGGGGGGTGTGGGTGGGTTAAATAAAAAATTAAAATAAAAGTGAAATAATAATAAAAGGAAAATGGATGTACCGAAGCAGAGACTGAAGCAGCGAGCAGGAGCGAGGCGAGCGGCAGGTGCCGGGGCAGCCCTGGAGGGCGGGAAGAGTCCCACAACGGCCGTTGCCGAGAAGACTGAGGGGGTGAAGGGCGAGGGGCAGTGGCCCTCCTCCTGCCAGAGGACCCGTGGTCTGCCGAGTGGGAGGGGCGGGGCAGCTCTCAGCCATATGCGCCATGGCCATGTCCTCGATGACATCCCACTCCCATGGGTCTTATCCTTGTTGGTACCCCATGTTGTGAGGATGCCTCCATCGTTCCCCACTCCCACACAACCCAGGTGGGAAGCTGAACAAGTGTAGTCCCTTACCTTCAAGAGTCAACCCTGAATGCTCAGAAGAATCCCTGCTTTGCCAAAATATATTCATTAACCCATATCACTGCTTTATTTAAGCACAAAACAACTTTCTTAGTGCCCTTCCCCCTTGCTGTTCTGAGAAAAACAGAGGTGAGGAGGGAGTATCTTCCTCCTGCAGATGTGCTGCTGACCAAGAAGGAAAGCTCAGCCAAGGAGGTGGTTTCCCATGCATCATGGAGATCTTCACCTTTGTTCTTTGTGCAGATGATGGATCCCATTAGAGCTGTAAAATTTAGCAGAAGGGAGGTTAGTGAAATGTCAGAAAATAGATCCAAGGCACTCAGAGAGTCATTTTAAGCTGGCAGAGCTTCTGCAAGGGATATTTTTCATTTGGTGGGTTTTGTCACACACAGTCCAGGGAGAGTGTAAATAAATGGCCATAAATAGGAAGTGTAATCATGTGGAAAAGCAAGAAATTTGCCCTTCCATGAATCTGTCATATTTTGTGCCAGGTAAGATGAGCTTTGAGTGAAATCACATAACACAAGTGACACATTTCCCATTAGTATCTGAAAAGTATCATTCCAGCCTAACCACCTGACATGAAAGCTCCTCTCAGGGTTTAGAGGACCACTGCCAGCTTATAACACCATGGAGAAACATCTCCTATGTATCTACAACCCCAGAGGGAGGATTTGAATGCACCCTGCTTCAAAATGGCAGCCTCTCCTTGAGGTCCCTGTGGCCAAATGCTGGGGCATCCAGAGGGCTATATTAACGATGGAGGGAATCAAGAATATTTTAGGATGCAGATAGTTAAATATGCCAGTGGCAACATCAGAAAACATGCATTTCCAAGGAAGACCAGCAGAAGAAAGCTGGAAAGATGGGACAAGGGGATACAGTTGGAGAAATACTGGTGCAAAGGTTGCTCAGACACCTGAAGGACTGCGGTGTGTGGGGAGATGGAGGCTGCACAGAAACTGCATACTAGAAGGGATCCTGCAGAGCACAATGGGGTCCCAACATAAGAAGGATGTGGACCTGTTGGCGCAAGTCCAGAGGAGGTCACAAAGATGCTCAGAGGGCTGGAGCACCTCTGCTATGGAGACAGGCTGAGAGAGTTGGGGTTGTTCAGCCTGGAGAACAAGGCAGCTCCAGGGAGACCTTAGAGCACTTTCCAGTACCTATAGGGCTACAAGAGAGCTGGAGAAAGACTTTTCACAAGGGCATGGAGGGATAGGACAAGAGGGAATGGCTTCAAACTGACAGAGGGAAGGGTTAGATTGGATATTAGACAGAAATTCTTGTCTGTGAGGGTGGTGAGGCCCTGGCACAGGTTGCCCAGAGAAGTTGGCCTGATGGAAGGTGTCCCTGCCCACTGTCTTTAAGGTCCCTTTCAACCCAAACCATTCAATGGTTCTATGATGGGCAGCAGCCACTTGTTACTGACACCTTCACATCCCCTGGCATCCCCCACAAGCATTACAGGAAGAAATGGTGGTCCTGCCCTAGTCTGGGAGATAAAAGCAAGGTTTTGCAGTCAGGAAATCACTTTAACATTCTGAATATGCAAAATTAAATGGATTACAGTGGGGAACAGGCCTGAATTGGGACAGCTGTAATCCAGAACTTAGGGCTTTAATTTGGAGATGTGGCAAAGCATAGCTGATGGGAGTGGAAAAAATCTCAAACAAATCAATATTATTTAAATAATACACGATTTTATTTTGTCTTAAAATAGTTTAACCTTTATGCTACAGACTTGTTTCAAAAAACAGGTCTCATCTTGCACCAAAAAAATAATATACATATATATATAAAACACTCAGGTTTATTTATTTTTTTCTTCAAAAACCATTAAATACCAGATGAAAAATGAGAACTAAATAATGAGTGTTGAGAAGAATCAAAATTTTTAACTAGAGTCGCATGTTTTAAACATTTATATTCCAAGCAATTATTTGTTTTCCCTATAGAAGATTCCAAGTTCACACTCTAGCAATTCAGGAACTGCTGAACCCTGAAGGGTTTGAGCCAATGCACACTAAGGTTGATGGAAAGCCCCACATTAACTCCAATGGGTTCTGGATCAGGCCCCAAGTGCATTGGCTCTTAGCCATACAATGGCTAACATTTCACTTTCCTGCTGAGAAGAGCAAAATCATCCAAGCACCTTTTGCTCTTTTAAAAAAATGAAATAAAAAAAAAACCAAACCACTTCCTAGATATCCAGTGATTGCAGTTTTCAGATCACTCTCTACCCTTTCAAATCTGTTAAGAATAAGAAAAAACATGTAGTGTTTTAAATAAAAGAAAACTTGCATCAGACTACAATACGTGAATTGTTTAAACAAACAGTGCACAATTGGACTGAGTTTGGTTAGGACACAGTTGTTTTTATATATATATGGAAGTCACATCATATACAAACTGAAAAACGAGAGTTAGCTTACATTTTTCATGGAAAGACTACAAATGGGTCTCTGCAGCTTTCTTCACAATTAATCTTCAAAAGACTTTGTGAAACAGGAAAAAGCAGCCACAGTATGTCACCATTCCAAAGTTACCATTATAAAATGTGTGCTAGCCCACTAAAATGATGGCTAAGTTGTGTGACTAAAATATGAGGAAAAAAGATCAACAGCCACTGCTGGTTATAGTGCCCCTATAGCACTGGGCTTTTCCCTACTGCAATGTGAATGAGCTTCATCCACGCATCCCTCCCTCCCTCTTTCCCTCTCCCAGAGAAAGAAATCAGTCACTAGAAGCACCACATACATTTTTCTGGCCATGCAATACACATATTCAATGTTTTAGAAAGCTTGAAATTGGAATATCAATCCCTTACCGAATTGTTCTTTAAAGTGCAGTCCAAACTGTTTTGTTTGGGGTTTTTTTGCCAGCAGATAAAATTATTTGAAGCCAAATAAATTTAGAAACCAGCCAACACAAAAATAGAACAGAACTTCCTATGTTCTGACTACCAACTGTTCAGCCTTAAATGGCAGAAAATCTGATGATAGAGCTGTACAAAATTCCCACTAGAAAAATCTGGAATACAAAGTAATGTTTTAATTGCACAATAGATATTTAAAGTGAATATCGTCTTATTAAAGTCTAATCTTTGGTTTTTGCCTTGAGAAAGGCTCAAAATGACAGATGAGGGGCAGGAATTTCCATATACACTACAGAAACTGCAGCCTGTTAAAATAGGTAGTCCCACTGATTTCAGTAAATATTCTGTTAGAAAGCGTTTCCTGAATCATACCTGAAAAACAATTCCAAAACTAGGATAAGAGACATGACCTAAAGCCAGTTAAATGGTACAGATCTATTAAAAAACTTTTCAAAAAAAATCACAAACTTAGGTTCTGATCCTGCAACACCTTTTAGGACAGAGTTTTAAGCACTCGAATGGTCCCACGAGTTTCAGTGAACTGTCCCTGCTGAATGCTACACAGCTGCTAAAGTGCTTTGCCAGACCGGGGGTTTAGAATTTGGTTGGGGTTTTTTTTAAGATGGTGAATCAAGCAAATAATCAACAAAATGTTTTCTCTTCTTCTCCTACTCCAGGCAAAACTCAGATTTAGGTTAAAAAGTTACGCATTATTTAAAAAGGAGAGGGATGCTGGGCCTTTTGTTGCTTTTCTTTTTCCTGTGCTTTTGCAATAATCAGCTGCTACTAAGTCACTACTACAGAATCACAGAATCAACTAGGTTGGAAAAGACCTCTGAGATCATCGGGTCCAACCTTTAACCCAACACTGCCTCATTTACTAGAACATAGACTATGGCAGTAAGTGCCACATCCTGTCTCTTCTTAAACACCTCCAGGGACGGTGACTCCACCACCTCCCTGGGCAGCCTGTTCCAATACCCAATCACTCTCTCTGTAAAGAATTTTTCCCTAATATCTAAACTAAACCTCCCCTGGTGCAGCTTAAGACTGTGCCCTTTTGTCCTACTGCTGGTTGCCTGGGAGAAGAAACCAATATCCACCTGGCTACAATCTCCTTTCAGGTAGTTGTAGAGAGTAATAAGGTCTCCCCTGAGCCTCCTCTTCTCCAGGCTGAACAATCCCAGCTCCCTCAACCACTCCTCATAGGACTATTATTATTTTAAACCATAACAAACCATGGGAAATGATCAGTGAAACACAGTAGTCAAATAGATAAAAAACTCAGAATTGAAGAGTGTAAACTATAAATTATATTGAAAATAAAAATTCTTTAATTAATAGCTGTTCAGTGCATATGTTATCGGCTGTTTGCATTAAAGACACTCCCTTCTGCTGGTAACATAACCAAATCAGCTTGGGTATAAACACTCTTGGCCCAATTTTCAGAAGTGTTGAACACTCCCAGTTCCACTGAAATCAGTGAGGACACAGCATTTCTCAAAATCACTGATGCTCACACAGCAAAATACTAACTTCTAACAAACTCAATATACTGATAAATTAAAAATGTTCTGAAGTTGGAGGTGGGAAAGGGTGGGGGGACATGTTTGCACACAGTTATTTCTTCAGATTAATATGCACACATTATTAACTGTAGATGTGTTTTAAATATGGTGATAATGGGTTTTAATTCTGGAAGGAACCCTCTTTTGAGAAGGCAAAACCATTTTAAATTATATTGAAATCATACTGCATTCTTATGGAAATGAAAAACAACATGAGTTTGAATTTTGTAATACCAAGAACGGGGCTTCTGAAGCTGAAGCTTTACCAATGAACTTCAGTGCCACAAAGGGGAGAAGGGGTGGGGACAGAAACACAGGGGCATTGCATTACAGTAGATATTTGCGTTGCATATCCTCATCCAAAGTGAGGTCTACTACTTCGAGGGGTGAAGACCAGTTCTGCTGGGGAGTCACTGTTGTCCATGATTGTGTTTGCTGAGCGTTAATGTACTGTGAGCCTGAGTCATGCTTCTGAGAAGACACACTCTGAATCACACCTCCCCTGGGATGCACATACCTGTAGTAAGGCAAAAACCACAAAGGATTAAAGCTACTATTGAATTCAGGCACAAGATTCTGCAGTGTTTTATCACTTAGGCATCTTAACATGCTGCCCTTCAAAATGTCCACATGGATTTTCCATCTGTAGAGTCCATGACATCTTAAATACCCAGTAAACAAAGTTGAGACTAAATTTAAACTTGGAGTGGTGGTGGTGATCAAATTATTTTTAAGAACTGAATTTTGCCAGTGGGTATAAAGTGATATTCCTTACAAAATATGCGCATGAATCCCAAGGATCCTGAAGAAGTGTAATACCATTCATTATTCAGAAGCATAGCTTCTTGGTAGCAGTTTTGCTCACTGGACTTAAAAACAGAAAAATTTTAAGTGAAGCTGGATAAGGCAAAGAGAAAAGCTATCTTTCTATATGAAATCAAAGCCATGCTAAAATAAGGACATAATGATACTTTAATTACAATAATTACAAAAGAGATTTTTTTCAATTGCATTATTACAGTCATTACATTTGATTTTTCTTTTGGTCTTCTTAACTAAAAATTACAAACATGCTGGGAAATGCTCACTGATAACAGTACAGCTCCACTTCAGCAAAACATTTAAGTTTTCAGTGATTCTAGTCAATGAGATTAAATCATGTATTTAAAGATAAACACACACTCAAATGCCTTGCTAAAGCGAGGTACATATCTACTTATTTCCACAGTATTTTTACCTATTGCATTCATAGTAGATATATGACAACTGAAGTACAAGCTAATAATAGAAAAAAAATCTCAAAATGAAAGATAGACTAATTTTGTTATATGATGAAGTGATGACAAGAATTTACTGGAGTCTTTAAGACAATCACTCCATTTTCAGCTGTAAATCTTAAACAAGCACTAGTAAAACTTGATACCTAGTGCTCCAAAAATTTGTTTGCTCTTGTAAGCACTGGTGGTGGCCACACACAAGTTGGAGGTGTTTTAGATGCTGGGGTAAGCTTTTCCTATTTCTTTGTGAAGGCACATGTACTGTCAGGAATCCAAATTTTCTGCATTGCTCAAATATCCCTGACATTTACATTTTATTTATTTTTTTATTTTATTTTATTTAAGGTCATGTAATTTATTTTCTCCAGAACTACTTAGATTATGCTCATCTCTCTTAGTTCTGGTTACAGTTTCATGAAATAGAATGAAAACTCTCATTCTCTGAGCTGTAATTTCTCTGAATATAAATGTCTCATTGCCTTCTCAGATATGCTATTTAGTTCTGGATGTGATGTTTAGAATTACTTTTTTATTGCTTCTTCAGTCTTAAAAAAATACATACTTAAAAGTACGCATCTACAAAGAATTAGCAAGAAGAGACTGGGACTCTAAAAAATGTAGGTAATTTCTTGCTTTTAAAGCTTTCTTTTAAAAAGAAATATTTTTAAGCATAACTGGAAAAATTAAACAAAGTAAAAAAAAATTACTTGGTGTCCTAAGTAGATGCCAAGTAATATTCCAATGATGAGAAACAGTTCCAATACACTAATAATCTGGAAAACTACAAATGATGGACAAACTCTAGGGTTTCACAACTCACCAGTCCAACAATGACATGGAATATGAAGTATGATAAAAAACAGTGTGAGCAAAAGAACAGAATCCAAACACTATATTAAGTAAGCATGCAAAAAAATACTAATCAAAAACCTAAACCTTTTCCAAAAGACAACCCTGTCAGAAGCCCATCAATACTTCATAGCTGCAAGCCTAGACCTGCAAGAGAAATAAAATTCTAAATAGGATTTGAACAACTGAAACATGTGAGTATTCAACAGAGCCAGTAAAAACTAGTCTGCGGGAGATGGTAGATGGTTATATGAACAAAGGAAAGCACAAAAGTGTGCTTTAAGTCTGTCTTTGCTGAAATTATTTCAGTCCATATCTACTAAAACTGATTTTAAACAGCAACTCTGCTTTTACTTCACATTTCCATTCTTGTACACAGTAAATATTATCAAGGCAAGCACCATGGAAAGCTTTTGAATAGGGGACCAAAAGCGGAAGAGTTGTGTATACATAGTGCTAGACAGATTTACACAAACTGGCATTGGAGGACAAGCTCACACTGCTTATCATTAGCACAAAGATCCTCCAAGCCCTGGATCTGCTGGATAAACAGTCAGGAGAGCTACTACCTAAGAAATTAGTATCTTCCAAAAGAGTTAGCTATGCAAGGACTTTCACTATTCTAAAAGCAAAGACTAAATATCTCTCCCTTCGGGACCTTAAAATTTCCTTTTTTCATATCCAACAGCACTGGACTATGCCCATACTATCCATACAGTTTCCTGCCTGGGAAACTGGGTCCTGCGCACCTTCCTTCTTCCTTTCCTTAAGAAAGATGTGGTGAAGGGACAACAAGGAACAGCTCTGTTCTTTGTCCCTCATACCCCTTTTCTGACTCCAAGCATCCACCAGGAAGCATCCTAGTTTTAGAAGGAGCTTGTCCGTATACTGTTTTAACTTACTTTTATTCCACCAAATTAACACTCCATACTGTATGAAAACACCAGTCTTGTTCAACTGCTTCATAATATCTTAAGCCAAGGAAAGATCAGAGACTAAAGATGAAGAGTAACATCAAAAATGCCTAGCAAGAATAACAGCTGAAGTACAGCTGGACAGCTTTCTATCCAAGCTTGAGAGAAACTCCTGGCTTCCTTACCCTTCTCTACTTTGGGGATTTGAACTCTCTTGTATCTTGAAATAAAATCAAGATTCATAAAGATATGATTTTCAATCTAAAGGGGCTACCTTATGACGTGAGCTATTGAAAAGTTAATAGTATTTTTACAACTACTGATTAATTAAAATGGAAGCTGATTAAATGCTTAAAGTTAATATTTTGAAAGGAAACAAGAAGGCACATAAATATTTTAGTTTCTTTATTTGCATATTCACACTATGCCTTTAAAATCTGAATTCCTGATGTATATACATTTGGTATCTCAATATTTGGTATTTTAATACTACATATCTTTAGCCTGTTAATGTTTGATATCGAATCACAAGCTTAATACGAATACTTATTGTGAAGTAAGATAACATGTAGGTACCCCTGAAATTCCAGGCAGTGGAAGGATTGCAGGAAAATTTATTACCTAAGTTGAGAACACTAGACTTACAAGAAAATTCCTAATGGCATTTCAAACACCAGGCCTGAGAAAGACGCCCTGTGTTCGCCTCTGGGTTTTATCATCACTGCCCTGCCCCTCCCCCCTCCCCGCCGCAGAGGCCTGTAACATGTCTGTGAGGTGAGTGTTTCTCTCTCTCCTCACATACCAGAGAGAGCTTGAGAGCCTCCCTGGAATGCAGGGGGAAAGAACATCAAAACTGCCTTTGAGAAAGATGCTTCTTTTAGGCAGGAAAGCTTTCTTCAGTGAAAAACATTATCTCCTCGTAGTGAAATCTTCCAGAAGGGTGTTCTATTCTTACACCTATCAGGTTGGTAATGTTCTAAAGAAAAACACATTCTGATATCACTGTGACCAGCAAAAATACAAGTGCAACATTTCCTAACTTTTGGGCATTGGTCATGGATGGATAACTTCAGAAGTGAAAGTCAGCATTTATTTTCCTTATTGATTTTGGCAATACAGATATTCTGATAAAATGAAATATTAGATCAAGAAAAAGGAATTCATACCTGGCATGTTCCTGAACTCCAACAATCTCTACTTCACTATCAGAAGAGGCAATATTAATTTCTTCATTGATCTGGACATTACTAGAAGAGGTTTTGTCACCTGCAAGGAAGCCTGGATCCAAATGACCTATAGATGGGGAAAATGCAAATACAGCCAATGTTTAACAACTTACATAACTCAGAAATCTGCTGAAAAAGGAATTTCCCAAGTCAATTAAAAAAAAGACTGAAACCGGAAAATCTTATTAGATCAAGTTATCCAACTTTCTGTTTATCACCTGATACAGGATGGCCACTGGATTTATCCAGTCTCAATAGCTCTAGTGATAGTGTTATCACACAAATGTGAACAAAGCCTGACTTTTGCATCAAGATCACTTAATTAGGATTTCCAGCTGTTATTTTATGACAATGCTGAGAGAGACTGTACCTAAACCTCTTTGACATAAAGAAATAAGAGAATTTAATGCCAATAAATAAAACTCAATGATACTGTGGCAAATAAAGTCTATAGGCTGGACAGAAATATCACACACCAAGGGAAATGAATATTTTTTTTAATAGGGGAAGCTGGTCAATGACATAAAAACCAATAAGCTCGTCAGTTTCTCGCCATGCTGCTTCACACATCTGTTCCAACATTATTACAAATACTTGAAAAAAAATTCTGTTTTTCTCAAGTCCCATATACATTAGCATTTTTTTATTACAGTTTCTCAATGATAACCAGTTAATCAGTCTGACAAATAACAAGTCCTCTCTAAATACTCACGAATGTGGCAGGTTTTTGTTTTTTCTGCCAAGGACCTCTAAGAAGGTTCTTCACTCCAATTAGTGAAGCTGTGTTCTACTTGCATGTACACAAAGCAGGCAAAATTATTTCTTTTACAGAAAATAAATTAAAGAAATCAAAAATAGGATTTCAATTAAAAAATATAACTTCTAGTTTGTTTTTTTTGGGGGAGGGGGAAAAAAAGACAATTACTTCTACTGTCTCTCTTTAGCAGTAACCTGGGGGATGCTGGGCAGCTCTGAAGCAGATGACACTACCTACTTCTTGGAAACCACTCACTCAGCTGTATTACACAGAGAAAGAATCATTTGTCAAGAAGGAAATTTGAGAGGAGGTGAATATATTATAAATATCTAGTTTGAATGGACATCTCTTCAAAGATGAGAGGAGGAGGAAACAATAATGATACATCCAATTTCAAAGGTGTGCAAACATGCAGAACTGATTATACCCCCAGGTAGATGAAGAGAACACAGAGAGAAGAAATTAAAACAAGTCCCAGGGAAACCTTCTAATGACTGCTTAAAGTACTTGGAAAAGATGCAAGCAAATAGAGAGGTAGAGACCATACTGTATGTTCAGTTTTTGGAAAGCAAATACCCTTGGTGCAGCATCTGATCAAGGTTAGCAAGGGAAGGAAACCCATGTGCTGTCAGCTACCTGAAGGAGGAGTTTCCACCTCACAAGACAAAAAAGAGATTTGTCAGCTGAACTTAAAATGAATTAATAGCCCAGGAAGACTTTTCTTAACATTACAGTTCAAATTAACATTTCTTGGCAAATATCACTGACTGACAGAAAGCCAAAAAATGGGTCACAGATATTTCTTTATTTAATAGAAGTGTCCAGACACAGTATGAAATATGAAATGGAAGTGCTCAGTCTTTCATTCATGTGCTGGTAGCTTTAAACTGACAGAAGGCAGGTTCAGATTAGATATCAGGAATAAATTCTTCCCTGTGAGGGTGGTGAGGCCCTGTCACAGGTTGCCCAGAGAAGCTGTGGCTGCCCCATCCCTGGGAGTGTTCAAAGCTGGGTGAAATGGGGCTTGGAGCATCCTGGTCCAGTAGAAGGTGCCCCTGCCCATGGCAGGGGGGGTTGGACTAGATGATGTCTAAGGTCCCTTCCAACCTAAACAATTTGATGAGTCTATGATCACCGTCCCAGAGATTCACACCGCTCCTGAACATCACTGCTGCTACAGTACAGGCAAAAGAAGAGCAACACAATCCTTGGCCATTGATTCACACAAACTGGTGTGGATATCAACCCGCCTTAATATGCTATATTAATGACATACCACCATTCTGCACCCTTTGCTTGACAGGGTAATGTCTGCCAGAGGGGCAAAGCAGACAGGCTCTTAAATAGACCCAAAATTAATCCCCAGAAGTATAAATGGGAGAGTTCCCGCTGCAGGTGGAGGTCTGTGCTGGCAAAGAGGACAATATTGCTTCCCACGGGGACACCCACTAAGTGTGTTAAGCCTACCAAAGTCCAAGGATGCAGCAGCCAGTCATAATGGGGGTGGGTATGTACAGTAACTGTGTGAGTAACGCATGAGTGAGTGGGAGTTGTCTTGGAATTTGGTTTCTTTTCCTTTTCCTGTTTCTTTTTTCCTTTTGTTTGCTGCTTTGCAATGAATGCTGTTTGCTTGAATTTTAAACAGTGTCATGGTTTCAGCTTGGAATCCTTATGAATCCTCACAAAAACAGCTGGTGATGCTTTGCCTAATGCCCCTCAGGACACAGTTGGCCCTCCTGGCTGCCAGGACACACTGCTGACTCATATTCAACTTGCCATTGACAAGGACTCCCAGGTCCCTTTCTGTGGCACTGCTTTCCAGCATCTCATTCCCCAGTCTCTCCGTACATCCAGGTTGCCCGATCCTAGGTGCAGAATCCAGCACTTTCCCTTGTTGAACTTAATATGGTTGGTGATTGCCCAGTCCTCTAATTTGTTGAGGTCCCTCTGCAGGACCTCCCTGCCTTCAAGGGAGTCAACAGCTCCTCACAGTTTTGTGTCATCTGCAAACTTGCTTAGTATCCCTTACAGCCCTGTGTGCAAGTAATTTATGAAGATGCTGAAGAACACTGGGCCTAAGATGAAGCCCTGCAGAACCCCACTAGTGACAGTTAACAAGTCTGATGTTACCCCATTCACTATTACGCTTTGTGTTCGACCCGTGAGCCAATTGCTCACTCACCCCATGATGTGGGCTGGACATTTTGTAAAGAAGGATCCTGTGAGAGACAGTATTAAAAGCTTTACTGAAATCCAAACAGCCCCATTTGGCATGTGCGTAAGTCTGAGGGAGAGTGGAGATTGACTGTGGACTACCGTGCCTTGAATGAGGTTACTCCACCGCTGAGTCC
>JAXCLP010000085.1:508700-528841 GCA_035584035.1 Lepidocolaptes lacrymiger
TGGACCTGTTGTTTGTGAACAGAAAAGGACTGGTGGGTGATGTGATGGTCTGAAGTCATCTTGGGCACAGCGACCACGAAATGATAGAGTTTTTGATTCCCAGAGAAGTAAGGAGGGGAGCAGCAGAACTGCCACCTTGGACTTCTGGAGGGCAGACTTTGGCCTGTTTAGGAGCCTGATTGAGAGAGTCCCTTGGGAGGCAGTCCTGAAGGGCAAAGGAGTCCAGGAAGGCTGGACATTCTTCAAGAAGGGAATCTTAAGGGCACAGGCGGACTCTGTCCCCATGTGCCACAAGACAAGCGGTCGAGGAAGAAGGAGCTCAGGAAAAAATAGTTTATGACCTTTGGAAGAAGGGGCAGAGAACTCAGAAGGAGTACAAAGATGTTGTGAGATTATGCAGGGACAAAGTTAGACGGACCAAAGCCCAACTAGAGCTTAATCTGGCTACTTTGTCAAAGACAATGAAAAATGTTTCTATAAAAGGAGGGCTAAGGGGAATCTGCGTCCTTTATTTGATGCGTGAGGAAACAGTGACAAAGGATGACAAAAAGGCAGAGCTACTTCATGCTTTCTTTGCCTCAGACGTTAATAGGAAGACCAGTTGTTCTCGGGGTACTCATCCCCCTGAGCTGGAAGACAGGGACTAGGAGCAGAATGAAGCCCCCATAATCCAAGGGGAAATTTGAGTGCACAAAATGGCAGTCACGGATTGTAAATCACTATAGGCTGAGTTCTAGTTTATAATAGATTACAATTGAGTTTAGTACATTACAGACTCTTTCCTAAAGGAGTAGGCTTGTCTTACTTTCCAGCTTAAAAATTGGATTTGAAAGACTACATGCAGAAGGTATACGTGCTTCATCATTTAAATAAAGGAGCAAGTTTGACACTACAAAACTGTTTTGTGTAGTCAGTTGTCGTGGTTTAACCCCAGCCAGCAACTAAGCACCATGCAGCTGCTCAGTCACTCCCCCGCTTCCCAGCGGGATGGGGGAGGGAATCGGAAGGATAAAAGTGAGAAAACTCGAGGGTTGAGGTAAAGACAGTTCAATAGGGAAAGCAAAAGCCGTGCACACAAGCAAAGGAAAACAAGGAATTCGTTCATCCCTTCCCACGGGCAGGCAGGTATTCAGCCATCTCCAAGAGTGCAGGGCTCTGTCACCTGTAATGGTTACTTGGGAAAACAAATGCCATCACTCTGCACATCCCCCTCTTTCTTCTTCCCCCAGGTTTATATTCTCGCTTACTTCCCTTTGTTAGATGGTTATAAATGTCAACTTCTTTCATGACATTTCTTGGCAGTGTGAATTATTTCTAAAACATGAGTAGGTGTTCTATACCATTGCATTAGCTTTGTGAAATATTAGAAAAACATTCACTAAGAATTTTTCATTGAATTTGAGAGCAGAGTTCTGAATGAAGTGCATAATAGGGTATTTTGAGACACCTTTGACATAGCATCTGCACCGGGGAGTTCTAGCTCAAGATTTCTTTCTGTTCTATGTCTGATGTGCTTTTCTTTCTTCATGCGTGAGATCCATCGTGTATAATTTCTAATTTTGTCTGGAAAAGAATCCAATTTTGGGGAACAGTTACAATTGCTTATCTGGGTAGTTAAAAAAATAAAAATAAATCCTACCTGCATGTGCAGAATCTGTTGTTCAGGATATGTATATTATTTCTTAATGTCAGTGTCAATTAATTTAATGGAGAGCCTTCAATATGAGCCAGTTCCAATTGCTTTTGCAATAGCCTGGTGACAGCCAACTATAGCATATTTCTCTATCTGAAAAAGATTAATAGAAATGTGAAAATGTTTGGGTTTATTTGTAAATAAGAAACAGAATCTAATGTTTCACTGGCTTCTTTCACACTGGTTTAATGTAAATCTGGAAGACTTAAGTTGTTAGAATGAACATAAAATGTTGAGTGCATCCATGACTCAGACTTCCTGTGTGCAGTCCCAAATAGTAATTAGTCATAAATCTTTATCTATGAAGTGTTACCCTTTAGTCCCGTAATACTGTATTTCTGTTGGTAGTTTTGTGTTGAGTTTGCAAGGCCTCAGGACTGAAGTTTGTCAGGCCTGCTCTGTCTGAAATTTTCCTGATCTCTCCACAGCTTTGTTTTAATTTGGTTTAGCTGTAACATCAATTTTTATAATTGATAAGGTGTCTATGGATAATATGATTTTGTATGGTACCACCATGGCTTTATGATAATAATGTAGTATAGAAAAATACAGGCCTGGTATGATAGCGGGGGTCTTGAGAACTGGAGACACGAGATGTGGTGTAGAGGAGTACAGGTATGGGATGATGAGAGATGGGGCACAGAAGGCCCCGTGGCTATAAACTATTGAAATAGTATCTAGCATCTGTAAAAAACCACCATATACAGTAAATTCAGATGTAACCTGGAGCTGCAGACCAATGAAGAAAGAGCAAGAATTGTAAAAGCATGTTAGCGAACATATACAAATTACCCCAAGTGGATCATGGAGTGAAGAAGCAGCCACCAACATGAACATCATATTCTTCCTGGTGAAGGACTCCAGATGCTGACAACTTGCTGTAGCATTGCTCACCCACCCCACTCCCTCTTACCCCTGAATAAAACCACCAACTTTAGGCCCAAGAAGAGCAGTGGAAGGAAGAACACTACACCAGGAACAGGGGTAGAAACTAAAGAGTGGGTGTACAACTATTTCAAGTTGACTATTATTCTTTCTTTTTTCTGTAATAATTAGATCAGGACTAATAATGGTTAGACTTCAATTATACTATGGTTAGAGACCTGCTACACCATTTATACTCACACAAGTCTATAGGGCCAGATGGGATACACTCAGGGGTACTGAGGGAACTTGCAGAAGTGCTCACCAAGCCACTTTCAAACATTTCTCAGCAGTCCTGGCTAACCAGCGAGGTCCCAGTAGTCTGGAAGTTAGTAAATGTGCCCCCCTTATACAAGAAGGACTGGAAGGATGACCCGGGCCTGTCAGTCTGGCCTTTATGCCAGGAAAGGTTATGGAGCAGATCATCCTGAGTGCTGTCACACTGCACATAAAGCACCAACAGATGATCAGGCCCAGTCAGCATGGGTTATGACAAGCTGACCTGCTGAATGGATGAGGGAATGGCTGTGGAAGTTTTCTACCTAGACTTAAGTAAAGCCTTTGACATCATTTCCCACAGCATTCTCCTGGAGAAACTGGCTGCTCATGGCTTGGATGGGTATACTGTTTGCTGGGTAAAAAACTGGGTGGATGACTGAGCCCAAAGAGTTGTGGTGAATGGAGTTAAATCCAGCTGTTGTTCCCCAGGGCTCAGTATTGAGGCCAGTTCTGTTTAACATCTTTATCGATGATCTGGATAAGGGGATCAAGTGCACCCTCAGTCAGTTTGCAGATGACACCAAGTTGGGTGGGATGTTGATCTGCTGGAGGGTAGGAAAGTCCTGCAGAGGGATCTGGACAGGCTGGATCAATGGACTGAGGCCAATTATATGAGATTCAACAAGGCCAAGTGCCAGGTGTTGCACTTTGGTCATAAGTCCCTGAAGTGCTACAGGCTGGGGGAAGATTGACTGGAAAGCTGCTCAGAAGAAAAGGACCTGGGGATATTGGACAACATCCAGCTGAATATGAGCCAGCAGTGATGCCTTAGGACTTTATATATTTGTAGATTTTTGTATAGCTGTATAGTTTCTCACATTTGAGGTAGCAGGTAACAGTTTTTAACTTTGTGCCACATTCCTGAATTTCTGTCTCAAGGGTGAGATAGCAGCCAGGACATCATGTTTGCGTCATATGTACCAGGACTAAAATAACAAGACATATTGTAGTCAAAATAAGATAGAAGATCTAGGACCTTTGAAGGTGTTCCAACAGGGCAGTTCTGGCAGTGGCACCAGGGTGGTACCAGGGGTAAGGGGTTTTTGGGTTGGATGTAACCACTAGTTACGGTAATTAAGTAGTGTTATAAATTTGTAAGACCCCTATACTGGGCACGCGTGTCTCTATATACTTTATACACTCGAAAGCTTTCAGTAAAGAACTACTCTACTCTCTACGTTACCTATACTAATATTGTCTTGAAAGTTTTTTTCCTCAATTTTCGGCAACAGAAGTGTGAAGCCGAGCAGGGGCTCCAAGAGTTTAAAGTTAGCTTAGAATATTGACGCTGAGAACTCTCTAGGAGAAAATGCTTAGTTAAAGGCAAATTTTGGGTCACTATGCCCTGAAAGATGTGTACATAGAGATAAGATGAATAAGGAGGATGTACTAAAAGAACAGAACAAGAACATTAAGAGACAGAACAAGGAACAGGGGCCCAAGTCCAAGATTCCTAGCAAGAATCAGCAAAAACAGAGAAAGTTGAAAAGTTCATGACGAAGAGGAATGAAGACAGGACCCCCCCAGAGGATGAAGGCAACAGGAACTCCCACCAAAGATTACCCCAAAAGAGACAACCACGTCCAGGCTCCACCTACTCTCCACCTACACTCCACCTACTATGAATATTATAATCAGATGTTGCAATATTATGAATATGCATGAAAAGATGTTGCAATCCTTTGCAAAATTGTATAAATAGTCTTGCTTTTCACTGAAAACTTTGGAACTCTTTGTCCAGCGCAAGCTGGGAGTTCCCCAATGTTGCACTAATAAATACCTTGCTGTTTAAAGGCTAAAAACTCTGTCTCTAAACAGTTTTATCCAGCCTTTTTGGGCTTCAAGCAGGTGGTGATGTCGCATCCGGCCGGCTGGCCTCTCTCTCAGGGGAATGGCAGGCAGTTCACAGGTTGGTTCCCGTGAGAAAAAATGGAGAGCAAAACAGCAACAATTCTGTCTCCGCAGGGGCAGGAAAACCGGGGCTTTGTCCCACCTCTTTTCCTCACGGCAAGCTTTGTAGTGGTTATGATCACTCACGGATGAAAACAGTTGAGTTGGAGAAGGGAAAAAGGAACACAGATCCAGTATCCAGTGATGCTGGGATCCGAGTGTGTGTGTCCCCGTCCTCCTACTCCGCAGAGCGCTGAACTCTCTGACCTGTGCAGAAAAACCAGAAACACCAACCCCCTTCCCCTTCTCTCCCAGGCTGGGGGGGATATCAGAACAAAAAGGCTGGACAAGGCAGATAACATCAGGGTATACATGTCTTTTGTCTCCTTTGTTAAACATCTTTACCAACAGGAAGGCGTTGGTTCCAAGCTTTTTGGAAGGAATTCCCCCTTAGGTTTTGAAACTCTAACAGACCTTTAATGAGATGAACCCTCTTTTTTTATTTCTCTCCCCCAATATAGAGAAAGCAAAAATTAGGAGGAGTCTGAATGGAGAAGGAATGAAATTAAAATTTTACTGAAAAGGGAAATAAATAAATAAAAAAACCCCAAAACAATAGCAACTACTTTCCTATCCCTAGGTTAAAACAAAACCTTGAAGGATATTTTGTCCAAAAAAGTCATATGCTGTTGAGGTGCTGGTTTGGGTTCCAGTGTAGGAACCACGTGAATGTCAGTGGCTGGGGCAGGGCTGATCCGGCACGGTGCTGGGGCCCAGTGGGGCAGAGTGGGCTCGGGCCACGGGGCAACAGCACTTTGTGTGGGTGAGAGTGAAATGGCTGCAGCTGAGGTGGCAGTGACTCTGGGAAGGGGAATCCTGAGCTGGTGCAGTGGCAGAACCTGAGCTATTGTGCGATAGCTCCAAAAGTGCTCTGAAGACAGCGCTATTGTGGTTCCCCTGAGTCTGAGTTTGGTTGGACAGTGAAGGAATGGCTGAGCGCTCCAGCAAAGACTCTGAGAGTCCATGGTGCTTCAGCAGCCAAAAACCAGGTACAGAGAGAGCAGTTCTGGCCTGCACCCCCCTTTTATCTCCTGTCTCCCAAGTTCTTGGGATGCTCTGCTACAGGGATCCACTTTTCTGGTGGGTTCTGAGACACCGGGAGCAGTCTTCCCCTGATCCAGCTAGGACAGGGGCGATCCCCACACTCTGAATTATGTGGTAGTATGAAATATTCATCACTGAAAATCCTTCCCATTTAACTAAAACTACAACACAGGTTTTTCTCAATACCTCACAGAATAATCTTCTCCATAACTTTACTGGGCACTGAAGTGAGACTGACATGCCTGTAGTTTCTGGGGTTCTCCTTCTTGTCCTTCTTGAAAATTGGGACAGCGTTCACCAGCTTCCAGTCAGCTGCGACCTCTCAGGATTCCCAAGACCACTCAAAAATCACCGAGAGAGGTTGCATGATGACATCAGCCAGCTCGTTGAGGATTCTTAGATGGATTCCATCAGACCCCATAGATTTGTAGGGATCCAGCTGGAGCAGCATATCTGGCACAATTTTGGGGTCAACTGGGAGTTGATTATTCTACCTGCCATGGTCCTCCAGCTCAGGGCTCTGGGACCCCCTTGGTCTATCATTCATGTTGAAGGCAGAGGCAAAGAAAGTGTTAAACATATCTGCCTTGTCTCTGTCCCTGTTTGTGAGGTGACCATCCTCATCCTATAATGGGCCAATGATATTTCTATAGTGCTTATTGCCATTAATGTATTTGAAAAAAACTCTTTTTACTGCCCCCCACATTTCTGGCAGCTTCAGCTCCAGTTGAGCTTTGGCTGCACAAATTTTCTCCGTACAGCATCAAGCAACATCTCTGAATTCTTCCCCTGTCACTTGACTTTGCTTCCACTGGGCATGCACCTTCCTTTTTTGCCTTATTTCCAAGAGAAGATCCCTGCACAGCCAAGTTGGCCTTCTGCCTCACCTGCTTGACTTCCATAATTTGGGAATTGTTGCTCCTGCGCCCTTAGGAGGTGATGTTTGAAAAGTGACCAGCACTGATGGACCCCAGCAGCTGTGAAAATATTTTCCCAGGGGACTGGATAAAGGTTGAGACCCTGGAGAACCCCAAGCTGGAAGAAAAGAGCAGATAATGGCCTGCCCATGTGGACATGGAGAAGGAATCCAGTGAGGTGTTAGAAGACCCCAGACCATAAATCACCATTGAACCAAGAGATGCATGCAGGGCATGTGAAGATTGGGTGCACAGACATTGAGGGTATAAAGGCCCAGAGATTTCTTTGTTTAGGGTCCCTCTCCAGAGGCACCCAGTTCAAGCTGAAATAAACTGACTCTGCCTCAGAACCCAGGCTCTGAATTCTTCTTTAGAAGACCAGTTTACTAGCTGGTGGCATGGGTCATCATAATCAATCATTCAGTAAGAAGCTTAGCTCATTTTCATTTAAAAAAAACCCAACACCAAAACCCCAGACCTAAGTTCCAATTAGTAATTAGAAGGAAACAAAGGAGAAAAACATAATTAAGAAAATTAGTGTCAAAAACACATTGCAGGAATCTTTGTCAATTTTTATCAGTTATATTTTGGAATAAATGTAAGTCCTTTTTAATAACCACCCATACCTTTTTTTTTTGCAAAATCCACATAGGGAGCTTTTAAAGCTGTATAAACTATAAAAATATTGAAAGCAAGAAAGGGAGAAACACCAACTGAGATGTTGGAACAAATGTCAGAGGAAGAGAATTTAAACAAACCTGTATCAGCACTCAGTTCATCTAGCAGCCCTCTGGTTCTCCAGGTAGATCCTGAGTCTTGATTTCCTAAAGAATTATTGTGCTCTTGAACTACTGCAGCCGCCAACAGATTGTCCACATTTACCACTTCTGGGTCTGAGTTTGTGTCTGATATATCATAGTGAGCTACAAATGGAGGCCCATCTGAAGAAGGAGAGAAAAGCAATGCAGATTAGAAGTCATCATACTGTGAAAAACACCTCCAAAAGTACAAAGTACAATAATTTAAAGGTTAATGCAATCTCCTACATGAAGCTCATAAAGTTATAGTTTAGGTTCATACATTATATGAATCATTAAACTTCAGTTAATGAACATAGTCTGAGATTACAGAGACATTTTAACCTTTGCATACACAGAAAACACAAATGTAAGAAAAGCACATTTATTAAATTATCAGTTATTTGTGTATTAACTCTTACATTAACACATCAACATCTCCATATCTGATGATGTTACATTTACAATCTTAAAAGGATAAACTTCAGTTTAAAATCAAAAATATTAAGGTACAAGACATTAAATTTGGCAAGACAAAATATTTATCTAGAGAATTTTACAAAAGTCAAGTGAGAGTTTACATTACAGTTGATTGAATAAAACTAATTTTTTTATATAACTGATCCAGTGACAATAAATTTAATATTAGGCAACTTTCCTTTCATAACATTTACCTGTCAAGGGCAGGGGAATTTTTCAAAGTGGCAATGTTTTTTGGTGTTGTTTTCTTAAGATTAAGGATAGCAAGAAACAAAACTATAATGTGCAGTGATAAATATGCTTTTAATTCAATATGATTACCATATGCATTTTTGGCCACCAAAGTGAAGGAGGAAAGAGGGAGAGAAAATAGCTTACGTGATTCTGAAATCTGTTCTTGAGGAACAAGGAAAAAGCTATTTTTGCTCTATTTTGTTAGGACCAACTATATTCTTTGTGATGAATGAAAATCACTTATAATGGGAAAGCATGCTAAAAACAGAAGAGGTTCAGAAAAAAAAGTCAAAATCAAGACAAAGGTTAATGTGGAAGCAGAGAGAATGGATAAATAATTCTGAAAGTATATGCGATTTAACTCAAATGCCTCATCCCAGCTACAGCTTATTGACTCAGAGTGGATGAAAGTTGGAGTTCCCACTCCCTAAATGAGAGAATCAAAACTTTCTTTGGGCCAAGACTTCATCAACAAAAATGAGGACGAAATAGAAAAAAGTTTCAAATTTAATTATCTGAAAAGCTGTTTCTCCTGAGGTTTTTAGGTTGGGTTTTTTGGTTTTGTTTGGTTGTTTTTTGGGTTTCTTTTGTAACTTGGTGCCTGAAAGATAATTCAACTCGCTATTTTCAGGAGCACCTATTTTGTGATTAGCAACACACTTCAGTGAAGAGTGACCATATTGTTTAACTCATGCTAAAGATCAGTTTTGCAACAAGGTATGAAGAAATTCACAAAATATTTCCAGTCAGACCTGCCTCCAAAACAACAAGTTCATAAAACAATGTTATATTACAAACTTAAAACAGACAAGACAAAAATAAATGGGTAGTTAAATGACAATGTATTAAAGAACAAACTGTTTGTAACATAAAAAGATGATGATTATGACTAGAAAAGAAGTCCTGATAATTAACTTAAAGGCAATCTTTGTATTTTTAAAAGGCAATTACAAAATAATGGAATACCAAGTTCAAAATTAAGATGGCTGATGTTCAGTTAATTATTTGTGACAGCCGATGATTAAATTACATGCAGATGTTACAACTGGACCGAGTCGTGAGAGGCATGTTTTCTTTCAGTCTTATCATTAGAGTTCAGCGTGAACATATATAAGGTGAGCTATAAAAATAAACAGTTGAGTGCAGAAGATACGAGGGTGAAGTACAATATTGACTATTTGCCCATTTTTTCAAAAGGTTATCTAAAATTTCAGGAACTATGTACTGTTCCTTCAGGTCTTTGTTTCTCTCACTTCTTACTAAGATGTCCAAAAACAGAAGCAAAGTTTGATTTTTAGATAGACGTGTCTACACAAGTAAAATTGTATTGGGACAAAAGACACCAATAGTCTCAAGTCAAAATTGTACCACTCCTACATGTATAATCATGCAAAAATGTATAATAAATGTATATACATGCAGAGTGATATTCTTATCACCTACCCATAGAAATAACTTGTGCGAAAGTCTTCATCAGTAGGAAATACAAGCATAAACTTGTTATCTGTAGCTCGACTCTTGTATCTTCCACACTTCCAAACAGAACACCTTATAACTTTGCTTCAATTTAGCACACATCAAACAAACAAAAATATTTTCAATATAATTTACATACTGTAATTATATTTGCCAGTGTAAGAGCCACCAATTTAACAATCTGGAAAAAACAAGTTGCCTATTTACAAAGTAATCACAGCAGAGATCTATTTTTGCTTTTCTCAGCCTTGCCTTTCAGATTCAGGTTTGAAAACCAAAGGGCCCCACACCAGTGTTAACCACACCTATCACCAGTAAATGACCAACAAAGCCAAGATAATGGCTTTGACGTGCAACAAATCCCCAGATTCTCAGCATGTACAAAAGAAGAAATAAGCAATAAATGCCTATGTGTGTTTAAAAAATCCCAAACAATAAGTTGTAGACAACTACAACTAGATGAAAGTTGCAGCGAAGGCATATTAAAATATCCTCTAAAAAATCCTCTGTTCCCAAAAGCCTGTTTCCTTTTCAGTGCTATAAGGATTGGACAGGAGTGGTTAAATTTGGAAATAAATAATACTTCCCTAGCCAACTACATGATTACCCAGTGATGTGATACAAAATGAATGTGTGGTACCAAGAAACAAGGACAATTGGCTTCAGCTAGGAAATACATTGAAAAAATGCTTTCAGGTTGAAAAGGTAAAAGGATTAACTACAAGCAAAATTGTACTTTATCATCTTTTCTTTACAATAGAGCCACTCCTTGCAAATACTTACTGTAACAGGATTTCAACAGATAGAAAAACAGACACCAAAACAAACCATGCCAGAATCAAAACTTAATGTAGCATAATTAAGAGGTTCCCTTGTCAGTAATTTAAACAATCTATTTAAGAAAAATTACATCTTTTGAAAAGCCAAGGTAGCTGGAATATGTACATATCCCTGGTGATAAGCTGCAATTCATTTCTAAAGCAATAAATTCTTGAAAAAGGTAAAGATGAAAGTTAATAAATACCAGCAGCAAAATATAGATGTTGACATTTAATGTTAACAGGGGGAGGGAAAGACTATATTTTGTATTTTTAAAGAATTCAGAGGCAGAGGTCATCATGGGGACAATGCTTCCAAGTATCCAATTCTCCCTTAATTTACACAGCTCATCAAAACTAATTCTGCTCAGGACAATTGAATCAGAAGTCACATGCACAAAAATCCATATCTACACATATCAACTTTCATTTTAAGCTTGAAACGTAGAAAATTCAATAATTCAATAATTTCTTGTCTGCTACTGCTCCCATGTGTTTCATAGAGTCACATCTCAACATTCAGTGGTCTAAACTGTGTTGTAAGATCCACACTATGATTATCCCTTATTTTATTATAATGACAGCACAAGCAAAAAAACAAGAATCAACAGTAAAATCTCAGCTGTAGGTCAAAAGCAGCTATTCTATAAGAAGCACTGTACTTTTGTGTTGCACCAGCTGTGTATCACTGCACAGGAAACAAAAGATATTAGCTAGCAGAACCTGAATGGTGAATTTAGACCTTTACGTCTATGTAGACAGGCTGAGAGAGTTGAGGTTGTTCAACCTGGAGAAGAGAAGGCTCCAGAGACACCTTAGAGCACTTTCTAGTACCTAAAGGGGTTACAAGAGAGCTGGAGAGGGACTTTGGACAAGGGCATGGAGGGATAGGAAAAGGGGGAATGGCTTCAAACTGAAAGAAGGCAGGGTTAGATTAGATATTAGACAGAAATTCTTGACTGTGAGGGTGGTGAGGCCCTGGCACAGGTTGCCCAGAGAAGCTGTGGCTGCCCCATGTCTGGAAGTGTTCAAGACCAGGTTGGATGGGGCTTGGAGCAACCTGGTCTAGTGGAAGGTGCGCCTGCCCATGGCAGGGGGCTTGGAACGAGATGGTCTTTAAGGTGCCTTCCAACCCAAACCATTCCATGACTCAGATTCTAAACCATTATTTCTCTTTAGCTTTCTTAAACTTAGGCATGTCGTGTCATGCTCATCACCTAAACTTACTCCCACTGTAGCCAGAGAGAAGTTGTTCAGAGTAAGATAATCTCAGTCTGAAAATTGCAGCCTGGAGCATCATCATCTCCCCTCCTTCCCCAGTAAACAGAAAGAGCTTAGACAGCCACCTTAGCCAAGGCACCTAACTTTTACACTGCTGAAGTTCAGCAAGATGAATTCCAGCTTTAGGAATTGGAATTAAACAGTATCGTTTCTCTACAAGTAGAGAAAAAAGACTGAAATCTCCAGAGGACTTTCCTGATTAAAATAATTTCAAAATTAAAAGCCTAATTTTGGTGGTCTGAATCGCCGTGTGGAGTCATCAGTGTCTTTACAATGAAGGAGATGTGGAGCCTTATTTAGGTGTGAATATCACCCTAAGCTTTAAAAAACACATAACAGGTACAATAATATCAATAATAATTATAGCACTTTACTCTTACAGAAAGCTTTCCATTAGAGGATCTCAAGGAGCTCTGAGGTTCTTATTAACCTCCTTTTGCCTATGGGAGAAACTGAGGCAAGCAGAGATTCGCAGCTTGCTCAAGGTTAACAAGCAGAAGAGCTCAGCTTCGGTGAAAACAACACTCCCCTCAAATTACTGAGCCATTTTTAACTGGTAAATTATTGATGAGTTTAAAAATAGTATTTAGGAATGCTTTTGTGAAATGTGCAAAAGCTAAAAAGGTGACACACAGAGGCACCTATGTAATCACAAGCCCAAGGAGACACAGCTTCTTCCAACCTTACCTCTACATCTTTATTGTGAATATAAGCACTGCTTTGTCTCAATCTTGATACTCTAAACTAAATTGGATTTATTTTTATATAAGAAAAGGGAATACTGAGACACTTAAAAATAAAAGTTAAGAATGTCCTCAATTACACTTGACACAAATTTAAGAGAGAACTCCATTTACTTCAAGATTACACAAAACATGGAATGGACTTTAATATCTATATAAATTTTAAGATCAGATGATCATTGCAGTAATTGAAATATTTTGTGTGTCAAAAACTAGAAGATTCATCTTAAGTGACTTTCCAAAATATTTTTATAGTAGACACATCGGCAACTTTGATCCAAACAGAAAGGCTTCATATACAAGACTACAGACTGACAGCCTTTTTGTTTAGATGAGGAACACAACCCTGGTATTATTTAAAACATGACCCAGAGCTGCCGTTTCATAAAGTATGCGCAGTTCAAAAGGCGAAAACTAGCTGAACCTTAAACCCATTCCCATGGGGGGATGGAGGGCAGGAGATCTGTGCTCTTTTAAATGTTGTTTAGCAACACAAAACACTTCATCACTATGTTTATTTATTTATTTTATTTATTTATTCCAGGTTACAGTAGTTACATTTCAAAATTTACAGTTAGGCAAAGAATACATTGTAAATACAATTAAATAAACAATAGTGTAACAACATTCTCTCTAAAATTATAAAGTGAACTTTATCAGTGAATCTACTTTCCTCACATTTTCCTTCATTTCACACAGTAAAGCTTATTTTTTTTTAAGCATAATAAAATCAAAACAACATTATCAAATGAGTATCTGTTCTCAGACTGAATCATTTTAATATATCAAAATACATCAAAAGAGATTCCAAAAATTCAAGTCTTGCTGATCAACATTCATTCTTTCAGGCTTTTTGATGACTAGATGGAAAATATCTTGGATTTGTTTTACCAAATTATATATAAAGACATAATGTCTTTATCATTGTGTGTTAAGCAAAGGCACATGGAACATGGCTGTGCATTGAAAATATCGGGGAGTGGCCTCTATATCTCATTATAGGATTTATTTACCCTGATGCCACCTAATGATTCATTAATTATGGAAGCAGATATATTAGACAGATCTCTTCCCCAGTTTTACTTGCAAAAGTGTATCATAAGGCTTTTGGAAACCATCACATCCTACACTCTTACATAGTCATGGCAGTTAAAAAAAAAAATCCCTGTGTAAGTACAATTTACATTAGGAAAAGTCAGCAAACACGCACCCCATAAACAGCCCTCCAGAAAACATCACATTTTGCAAGTACAAGCTGCACTTTCCCATGGAAGGACTGATATAGCCTTGATGCAAAACTTCTGATGGTCCAGACTAATCCCTTGCTCACATCAATCTGTGAGATTTAACAGAGCACTTGAAATTGCTTCTAACTTAATAAGCCTATTTTCCATGTGCCTTCATTTTGCTGATCTAACACTATGCGACTAATAAAATTTGTGAGAAAGACTGGTTTCTAGCTTCATGTTTTGGAAGGTACTCTCCATCTCTATCAATCAGCCCAAATATTTTAGCTTCTACAGTACAAATTACACAGTGCATTTGTTCTACTGCTTCCAAATGTAACTGCAGCAGTCACAGTGCAGACTCCAATTATTTTAGAAACATCTACTCAACTGGCCTGATTTACATACCCTCATCTCATTGGTTAGCGGAAGGATCTGACCAAAAACTACAGAATAAGTTTAATTTCTAACAAGATTAAATGCTAGCCCTATTAAAACCAATAGAAAAATTCTACTAATATCAATGGGGCTAGAATTTAATTTCTTAACACACTTGAAATATTACTTTAAAAAGAGGAGATTTACAGTATGTGGATACAGGAAGAGACAAAATATATTAACAATAGAAATCTGTGATAATAAACACATTTCAATTTGTAAAATAACTGCCAAATATAATCCTGTTTCATTGAAGTTAAGATTGATCCTCCAGTCTTAACTCTAGCAGCTCAGATAAAATAATCTATCTTGCAAAAACACTAAAAGACACTATGAACTTAAGAAAAATAGCGATGCATATTTCTGCCTGAATTATTTTATCATAATACTGGTAAAAATAACACTGAAGTGCAGTATATCTGAAAGGTTTAAGATTTTTTCTTTTCCCCCTGCTGTTATTTTTTGCAATAGAAAAACAATAAAATTTCAGTGCCTTTACTTCAATTATTTTTTTCTAAATAAAACCTGAAAATTCAGATGTTTGAAGCAAACCCCCAAATCCTCAGTTAAAATGATGTGTGAAGGGTGGAACTTCCTAAAGACTTTTCTTGCCAAACCCCACTTGAGGGAGGGAAGCAGCACAAATGCCTGTGAAAGAACCTGCAGCCAAGCCTGCACACTAAAGCCCCTGGACTTTCAAGGACTTCTAAAAAGGGTCAAATTTTAGGAGAAAATCCTATAATTTTTCATTTACTGAGTTGCCAGTATGACATTTAGGGACATTTAAATTGAGCCTTTATATAAAGATTTCTTTCTTCTGCACAAAAAACTGTGTTTCACCTGCCGCTAAATCCTCATTCCACAGTGGTACAGGTGTTCCATTACTCCTATGCTGAAACAGCTGCCACACTGAAAACATGGAATCCAATATTAAAACTTACAATGTAAGAACAGGTTTCCCAGAGAAGTTGTGGATGCCCAAGTTGTTCATGGCCAGGTTGGATGGGGCTTGGAGCAACCTGGTCTAGTGGAAGGTATCCCTGCTCATGGCAGGGGGGTTGGAACTAGATAATCTTTAAGGTTCCTTCCAACCCAAACCATTCTATGACCTCTATGAACAGGCCAGTTGGATTTAAACATTCACCATCCTCCTGGAATTATACCAGTTTAAATCCGGTGATCTGACTAGATGCATTTACTCTTTGAAACCATAAGTAAAATACTTTAAAGAAAATAGAATGTTTCTTTACTCTGAAGTATAAAACCTTGGGAAATTAGAGAGATTCTAAGTTATCATCTGTGATTCTCCATGTCTGTGCAAAATTTGGTGGTTTTCAAGTAATTTCTTGAGATGTGAGCATAAACATACATTCAAAATGTAACTCTGAGTTGGAAAGTTGAAGAGTTTCCTTCTGATAATCTTAAAATAGTCTTAAGTCAGACTGATTTAATGAAATACAGAATGGATTAGATTAAAATTTATATTAAAATTTTAGCTGAAGAAATTTTAACTCCCTGAAAATTCATAGTCAAAGCCCTTAAAAAATAAGAGCTTATAATGGAAATCATTACAAACTTATATGCCTGCATTTAATATAGCAAAAAAAATTTCAATGAGAGAAAAAAACCCATAATCTAAAATTATGTAGTAGAAATTTGTTTTCTCAAAGAGATGCCAAAGGCTCTAAATCTCTCAAATTCAAAATACAAAGCAAGAAGAGAGATGCTCCTGTTTAATGGCACAGCCTGCCAAATCCTTCATCAGGTAGTTTCTACTACACCTGAACAGCATCAGAAAGGTGGGGTTCCCCTCTCAGTTTGTAGAAGGAGAAACATACTTCTTCACATAGAAAATAAGCTCATGGACTAGATATTCAACTGCATAAATAAACACATGCTTTTCATTTCAAAGGGGATGATTTATGACAGTTGAACCCTGGTTCCAGTTTTGAAGCAAGTGAAAAGAGTGACCAAAGGAAAAAAAAATTACCATTTACAACCATAGGTGTTCCTAACACTAAATAGGTTTTATGGGGAAATTAAGTTAAAATTATATCTAATGTGAACTGTTTCCGCAGTCTTTTGGGTACCTTGGGATAATTTTATCCTAGAAAGAGCACAGCTTTAAAGTTTGCATGCTCAAGTGCTGTCATCCTCTGGTTGTTCTTTCACATTCACAGCTGCTTGCATTGAAAATAACAATTAACAGAAATGGATGAAAATAAAAGGTTTTAGTTTTTGACTGTAATAACCAAATCCAATTTTTTATCTACTAATACACTGAATGATTTCAATATTTTTCTTCTTTTTGTTTTAAAGACTACCTGACCAAGACATTGAAGATTGGCAAAAATTTCACTGGCTACATTCCTAACAAAATTATTAGCCCTTTATGAGATCCGTACGTAAAGGTGCTTCAGTTGGAGAGATAAATAAGGTAAAGTGATCTCCTTACAAAATTTGTTTTCAAATACCTAACTGCTCCATATATAATATTTTGTAAAAAAGGTTAAGGGCATGCTTGTAGACACACTGAGTTAAGTGACTGTCCTGGTTCTGGCCAGGACAGGGTTAATTTTTGCAGTAGTCAATAGGGGGCATGACTAGGACCCAGAGGTAATTCTATACCACCTCATATCATGTCAAGAAACAGATTTTTAGGGAGGTCATTCAGAGATCTGCCCTGAGGGTGGATAGTCATGAGTGGCATGGAGTACAGGACATGGACCAGTATTTGGAGGACTTCTCTGATGGTTCGGAAGTTCACCCCTGAGCAAATACAGCACCCTGATAAAGTGACAGAATATTCAAAAGAAAAATGCTGTGGCAGTTCCAGAGAGGTGTGAAGTCATGCAATGTGCTGGATCCTAGCCACAATTTATCGGACAGTGCTTGTCAATAGATGGCACCCTCAGGGGGAGGAGGAAAGCAGACCAACAGGCACTGCGGCCACTCAAACTGCAGCTGAACCAGAGGAACAACCTATGCCTGTAGCAGTTCCCCTATACAGAAGAAATCCAAGGCCAAATCAGTTCGCCTAGTGAGGGATGAAGAGGAAGCAGAGCCCTCAGAACAGGAGGAAGAGGCAGGGCCAGAGATAATCACCTGATCTCCATCCCCAGGTGAGCTGTGAGATATGCTAAAGATTTCAGCCACCAGTCAGGAAAGCCCCTGGTGACGTGGCTGCTCCGATGCTGGGCTATCGCGGCCCATGATATGAAACTAGATCATAGTGAAGCCAAGCAACTGGGATCCCTGTCCTGGGATGTGGGCATTGACAAGGGGATTGGGAAGAGGACAGAAACTCTCAGCGTCTGGAAGCAACTCCAGTCAAGCATAAGGGAAAGGTATTTTCTCAAGGATGATCTAGTAGTGGGCCCAAGCAGGTGGAACTCCATGGAGAAAGGTATCCAGTACCTGAGATAATTAGCTGTGCTGTACATAATCTATATGGATTCAAATAATGATCAGTCCCCTGTAGATCCAGATGAGATACAACGTACACAATCCATGTGGCGGAAGTTTGTATGGAGCGTGCCATCACTGTATGCCAAATCATTGGCATTGATGTCAATGAAATGAGAAGAAACAGTGCTTCAGGTGACTACCTGACTCCAGCAATATGAAGACCATATGTTTTCCTCCCTACCAACCTGTGCCTTGGCTGTGGAAAGACTGTTCAAGGCTGTGGACAGACTCGAGCAACTTAGAGAGGAAATGTCCCATGTCCCACCAGTATGGACAAGAGTCTCAAGCTATTTTTCGAGAGAAAGGGTACACACCACAAGGCAACCTGTGGTTTTTCCTGTGTGACCATGAAGAGGACATGAGGAGGTGGGATGGAAAACCCACCTCTGCCCTAGCAGTATGGGGATGTGAGTGGACAGGATGTCCATTGCAGGAAATACTTCAAGAATAAATATCACTCCAGTTTACAGTGGGCAAGTCCTCAGACAGAATAGAAGGGCTGATGTTACTTCCGATCCTCTTGAAGGGACCTCCAGGTCATATTTACAAGAAGTGAGCAACAAGTACTATGACCAGAACTAGAGGCATCCTGCCTCCAGACAGGTGGAGGAAAGGGATAATCAGATCTATTGGACTGTGTGGATCCAATGTCCTGGCACATCAGAACCACAAGAGTATAAGGCTTTAGTTGACACTGACGCACAGTGTACCCTGATGCCATCAAGATATGTAGGGGCAGAATCCATCTCTTTCTGGGGTGACGAGGGGATCCCAAAATCTGACTGTACTGGAAGCTGAAGTGAGCCGAATGGCAAAAACACCCCATTGTGACTGGCCCAGAGGCCCCATGTATCCTTGGCATAGATGACCTCAGGAGAGGGTATTTCAAGGTCCAAAAAGGGCATTGTTAGGCTTTTGGGATAGCTGCCTTGGAGATAGAGGAAATTAGACATATGAATACCTTTCCTGGTCTCTCAGAGGACCCTTCTGCTGTGGGACTGCTGAGGGTCAAAGAACCAACAGGTACTGATAGCTACAACAGTGCACAGTTGACAATACAGCACCAACTGTGACTCTGTGATCCCCATCCATGAGATGATTCATGAACTGGAGAGCCAAGGAGTGGTCAACAAGACTCACTCACCCTTTAATAGTCCTATATAGGCCTATATGGAGAGTGGAGACTGACAGTAGACTATCATGGCCTGAATGAAGTCACACCACCACTGAGTGCTGCTGTGCCAGACATGCTGGAACTTCAGTATGAACTGGAGTCCAAGGCAGCCAAGTGGTGCCACCATTGACATTGGAAATGCATTTTTCCCCATTCCTTTAGCAGCAGAGTGCAGGCCACAGTTTGCTTTCACCTGGAGGGGTGTCCAGTACACCCAGAACTGACTGCTCTAGGGGTGGAAACACAGACCCATTATTTGCCATGGACTGATCCATATTGCACTGAAAAAGGGTGAAGCTCCAGAACACTTTCAATACATTGATGACATAATTGTGTGGGGCAATACAGCAGAGGAAGTTTTTTGAGAAAGGGAAGAAGATAATCCAAATCCTCCTGAAGGCCAGTTTTACCATAATGCAAAGTAAGGTCAAGGGACCTGTCTTCCCTCCCTCCCCTTTACCTCTCCTCTCCCCCAGGTCCCCCCACCCTTCGGCCTCCTTTGGCGCCTTTGGTTCCAGGCAAAACATGCAGAAGAAAATCCTCTGTGCCTTCGTTTTACCTCGCTGTCGCTACCTCCTTTAAGTCTTTAATTAGGAAATTTGGGTTAATACCTGACTGTGTGTGTGTGCGTGCAAAAATCCAAGATGCAGTCTTTATTAGGTGAGAATGGCATGTGAATGGCATTTGCTTGTTTCTGTTACTTTTCAAGATATTGTAACTTCCCTGCTGAAAAAAAAATCTTAACCTGGTCAAAAATTTCTTCAGAGGTCTTTCTGTGAGGTAATATTTGATGGTGAGCTGTGCGAGCCTGTCTTGCAGACAGGTACTACGTACAGCAGTGTTCTTAATTTCACCTGTTGTTAAAATTATACCTGAACAGTTTCCTGACCCAATTTATATTGCTGCTTTTTTCTTTTCTTCTAATTCTTATCACATTCTCCCTGACATAGTCTGTATCCTTCTGCATCTACAGCAGCAGACCTCTGCTCTCAGTAGATATCCCTGACTGCAGATATTTAACTTTTGAAAGCTGACTCAGGCAGTTTGCTTTAGGTTCCCTGTATAAGGAAGAAACATGCACCTAAGGAGTTCAATTTGCTTCTCAGGTATCTCTTTAGGGTGGTGATGCCTAAAATCCTGGAAGATAGGCACTCAGAGAAAACATTAATGGAGAAAGATAGACAATACCTTTATTGGGA
>JAXCLP010000085.1:536948-547101 GCA_035584035.1 Lepidocolaptes lacrymiger
TGTTGGTTCTGCTATAGAGTTGCAGTGCTGCTAAGACAGAAAAGCATCATTCCAAACTTCGAAGATTAATTCCTGGTGTGAACTGGCATTGTTATGGACTCTGCTGGTGTGTCCTTAATCATCCCCACCTCCAGGGGCAGGGGCAGGGGTGCAGTCTCCACCAGTTACCAGACCTCCTCTCTAGTCAGTAGGGGGAAAGGAAGACACATTTCCAGGGATGGACTTGTCTCCTTTTAAGATGAGTGTTTAAGACAGAATGGTATGAAACACTCTTTGAAAATCATCTTTGTCTTCTCTGGTGGTCTAGGAAGCCTTTTCTATTTGCTCTAGAGCCCAGCTTTGAGATTGCTCTAGCTGAGTCCTCTGGTCCAGGACCAGAGTCCAGATCCTCAAAGGCACCTCAGAACATTTCTCACCTCCTGCTGTTCATACACATGGATGTCTAATGTCACTGGCAGGTTACCCATAAGGAGAAGCTACAGTCAGCACATCAGCTTCCAAGAAAAGTAGGGTCTGGTTTTGATTTAAAGAATTTGAGTATAATTTTAACACTTTGAGCCTGAGCTAGTCCAGGTGGCCAAGCCCTTTCCCTGCCATATGAACTTCTGCCTGTGTGTTCCTTCCTTGTGTTCAAGTGCTAGACTGCACCAGCACAGGACACAATATCTAGACATTGTACCATGTCCTTTACCATAACATGTCTACTCCCATGCCTTCCTACAGCCAGCAGATTGGGGCTCCAAGGACTTAGTTGTGTTCAGTACTACTAGGAAGCATATAGCTCTTGGAGTCGTGCTCTTGAAAGACAGCTGTACCCTTTCTTTTCCCCAGACTGTCAGAGAAAAGGTTCTCATCTGGGAAGCCTGGACATGGGTGGTGGCCTGCCACTTGCCACTTTATACATCCTCTCTCTATATATATATATATTCATTTTCAATTTAGTTTCCAGCTTCTAGGTGGGAGGAAGTGAAGGTGTTTGAAAACCAATTTTAATTTTCACTATGGAGCTAAATAGAGACAGTTCCAACAGGTTTGAAGCTTGCTATGAAAGGACTTTAAATATCATAGAATCATAGAATATGCTGAGTTGGAAGGGACCCACAAGGATCATCGAGTCCAACTCCTGGCCCTGCACAGGACACCCCAAGAATCATACCATGTGCCTGAGAGTGTTATCCAAATGCTTCTTGAAATATGTCAGGCTTGGTGCTTTGACCACTTCCCTGGGGAGCCTGTTCCAGTGCCCAGCCAGTGAAGAACATTTTCCTGATATCCAACCTAAACCTCCCCTGACACAACTTCATGCTGTTTCCTTGAGTCCTGCCATTGGTCACAACAGTGAAGAGATTGGTAAGTGCCCCTCTGCTTCCCCTCGTGAGGATGTTGAAGTTCACAGTGAGGTTTCCCCTCAGTGTCCTCTTCTCTAGGCTAAACAAACCAAGTGACCTCAGCCATTCCTAATAAGGCTTTCCCTCTAGACCCTTCAAAATCCTCATGGCCCTCCTTTGGACACCAGGTACCCACTAAAGCCACTCTCTCACTCCCCTCTGCAACTGGACAGGACAGAAAAAATATAACGAAGGGTTCATGAGTTGAGATAAGGACCAGGAGAGATCATTTATTGATCACCATCATGGGCAAAACAGACTCCAAGTGGGGATATTAATTAAATTTATTGCTAACAGAATGTTATAGTTTCAGCACTTCTTGGAATTCCTCCCAAAAAACTTGGAGCCAACACTTGAGTTCTGTGAAGATGGTTGACAAAGGACAGGATGAATATTCGTATCCTGATATAATGACTTAGCCCAGAGCCTTTTGTTCCGGTCTCTCTCCAGGCTGGGTGGGGGAAGTGGCCAGGATTTCTGCATTTTCTGCGCAGGCTCAGGAGGCTCAGGGTCTTGGCGGAGGGAGCTAGGACAGGAGCACACCGGAATCCAGCATCACTGGAGAAACCGGGACTGTGTTTCTCCCTCTCTAACTCGACCATTCACCTGTGGGGGCCATGGGCACTGCAGAAGCTGCTGTGAGGAAGAGAGCACGCCTGCTTTCTGCACTACGGAGACGGGGTTTGTGCTGCTTTCACCATCGATCCCAAAGGAGCTGACCCAGTGACTGTGCCCTGCCATCTCGCCTGAGAGAGAGGCCAACTGGCTGAGGCGCGACATTGCCACCTGCTGTCTGTAAATACATTTGTGGAGGACATTAACATTTGTTTTCCTTTCGTTTAAAAGGTTTATTACAAACTGGTTTTTTGTTTGGTCCTTTCTGGACATACATATATGAATATAAATTGTGGTTAAGAACTGTTATCTTTTTCCTATATATTTTTTTCCTTTATATTTTTTCTAATTAAAGTTCTGTTTTCTAAATTTAAAGGAGAGGGGTTATTTCTTTTTTTTGGCTGATCTTCTTGGGGGAAGAAGGCCTTTCTTTTTCTCTTGGCCAACATAGGTACCTTAGTTCTCCCCTGAACTAAGACACTCATGCCACTGCCTGGAACACCATCTTGGGCCTCAAAAAGCAAGTCCTATGGCAACATGGCACCCCAGAACGAATTGAGTCAGACAATGGGACTCATCTCAAAAACAGCCTTAATGGACGCCTGGGCCAGAGAGCACAGGATTGAGTGGGTATAACATATTCCCTATCATGCACTGGGCTATGGGAAAATTGAATGGTACAACGGACTGTTAAAATCCACATTGAAAGCAATGGATGGGGGAAGCTTTAAACATTGGGATCTACATTTCACAAGGGCCACCTGGTTAGATAACACTAGAGGCTCTAGTAATTGAGTTGGCCCTGCACAATCAAAACCCCCACATACCATAAAAGGGGATCAAGTCCCCATGGTGTATATGAGAAATGTATTAGGGAAGACAGTCTGGATTAGTCCTGCCTCAAGCAAAGGCAAACCCATCTGAGATTGTTTTTGCTCAAGAACCTGGGTGCACTTGGTGGGTAATGTAAAGGGATGGGAAAACACAATGTGTACCTCAAGGGGATTTGATTTTTGGGTGAGAACATTCTGTAATGTTGAATTGTATAATATTGGTTGCTGAATGACACTGCCACTGTGTGCCATAACTACCATGGACAATGAGTATGGACTGCTCCAGATACACTAGTTGTGAGTTTCTGATGCAACTTGCAACCAACAGCACACCAGCCCTCCTGCCCTGGATAACATCTAGGACAAATAGAACCCACAGTCATGGACTAAATGAACTCAACAGACATCTTGGAGAGTCCTGTGAGGGTGGTAATGATACACATTCTTGTGTGTGTGGATATATATAATATACAGACACACACACACACACGTATATAGTTGAAAGGTGTAAGATTTGGGCATGATGTAGATGGTATAGAATAAGGGGGGGATAATGTCCTAGTTCTGGCCAGGACAGGGTTAATTATTGCAGTAGGCAGGAGGGGGCATAGCTAGGACCTGGAAGTTATTCTATACCACCTCATGTCATTTCTGGGAACAGGGGGAAGGGGTTCCTTCTGGGTCAGGATAGCATGGCAGCAGTTGGGTATTGTTGGGCTGTGTTGGTGGTAGAGTAGCATGTGAATTGCTCACCTCTCTTGTATACTTTTGTTATTAATATTGTTGCTGTTACTGTTCATTTTCTTATCTCATTGCTGATTCCAGTAAATTATTCTTATCTCAACACATGATTATTACCTTTTGTGCCTCCAACTCTCCTCTCCAGTCATCACGGGAGAAGGGGAAGTGAGCGAGTGGTGTGTGGGTTGGGGTAGATTCAGTGTGAACCCCAAATTGAAGGATACCATTCCTAAACCACAACAGTGACTCTTACACATTAAAGGAAACCAATCATTGCAAAAAATCTGCTTCTGCATGCATGGGAAGACTTGTAAAGTTGCCATGCTTTAAAATATGCTGCTCTTATCATCATCATAAAGGTACTTATGTATATAAAAATCTTTGAACACCAGAAGGATCTGATTTTTTTTTACATATATACCAGCAAATAATCTTTCCTGAAGGATCCTAAATTTAAAACAGATGAGGACAAGTTTATTAAATTGCAATCAAGCAAGTTTAACTTTTACCTGAAATGCACACAATTTCAGATGAGGGAGTTTTCTAACAAGTTCATATCAAAATCTTTGTATCAAAATTATGCATGAAGGTAATCTGCAAAAAAAATTATTTTAGTACTTAAAAATTAACTCCTGTATAGCCTTTCAAACAGTTACTCTGAAAATAACACAGCTCTCTAACCTATTTTTTTTTTAAATGAAGGCATCACATACTTAAAAATAAGTCTAGGCTGAGAATAATGTAAAAACACCAGTATTAGTATTATAGTAATAACAAAAAGCATTTCTTGAGTTCCTATTACAGGTTTAATTCAAACCTCCATATAAATTGATGGAAAAACTCCCACTGACTTCAAGGTGATTAAAAAAAATCCCATCAGACCTACAGAAGATACAGTGGATATTTCCAATAGAAAGAAAAGGAATTACACTAAAATAATCAGGAAAAGTGTCTGTGGTTTAAAAAGCAAAATAACAGAGCTAAAGGAGACCTATAGCATTCTCTTTACTTAAACTATGTCTATGCAGACTTTCAATTTCCATTACTATAACTTTGATTTCATTTACATTAGGAACTTTTAGCAAGTTCTATCTGATGGTAAATGTACATTTTTGGCAGCTACAGAGAAGTTACTTGACATGGAGAAAGGCCTTAATGGAGAGATGACAAAAAAATCCCTGTGTGGGGTGATAATAGTAAGAATTAAATAGAGATTTCTAATATATAGTTTAAATTAATCCTACTTTTAACATCACAGTTTCAAGACTGCCTATTCAGGATAACTATAAAAAGATCCACACAAAGCAAGGTTTTGCATTATTTAAATGAAACTAATATTCTGGCATTCCCCATCACCAGTAAATAATTATTTCAGCGGCATTCAAACATGGTTCAGAAGCAGCTCTTGCTGTCTGACCCAGACCTTCAGACCACCGTAGTTTACTTATCTGACTGTCAAGCCTGCCTCTAAATTCCTGTGCCAAGGCTCAATCCATCCACTGATGGCTGCTTATCTTAGGACTGACAAGACTATTTTTATTCTAGCATGAAGGATGCAGTTTGAACATATATATATATAAAAGGAAGCAGCAGTACTTTGTGTGCAGAGGTCATGCATGCACACAAAGTTGGGTGTGTTTCACCTCACCTAAATTCATCCAAAAATTATCTATTCTAAACTGTTGATAAGGAAGGTTTAGACAACTAATGCAAGAGAAAGACTGCCAGAAGGTATCCTCTGTAGATGCTTATCTCTTCTCATTGACTCAGAAGGAGATCCACGGAGCAGCAAACCAGACACCTAAAACGAGAGAGAACTTCCACCCAAACCAAACACATATATATGTATGCATGTGCCTATTTGTGCACACAACTGCTTCTATAAATATGTCATGTGCAACACAGCAGTGACATTAATCAAAACTCTGGACAGAAAATGAACCACTAAATGGGAGACAAAGGCAAAAATCAGTTGTGCACATTTGTTATATATAACTTTAGGAAAGTTTATTTATTACTTTGCCTGAAAATGAAGAAGAAAACACTAATGTGTGACATGTTCAAGCTGCAAAACTTGGGAGTAAACAGATAGTTAAGGAAATGTTATGGGTCTGTATCTAGTCTGGTTCTCTAGGGTACTTATATAAATGTTTTAACATGCAAAAAGAGCATCTGGATGAATACTCAATGCTCCTACTATAGCAAGATTGCAAAGATGAGGGTTTGGTTTTCTTTTAAGTTTATGATTGATTCAGATCAGACTCTGCAATATCCCCATTCTCTGGAAAGATAGGTGGAAAACTGTAATTAAAAGTCACTGGAAACTCTAGTGTAGCATCAACATTTTGATAGCCCATGTAAAAATTAAACAACTGCTGTGGAAGTACTTGGCTATCAGGAATCTGTATGAAAGCCCCTGACTGTGTGGTGGGGGAATTCGTTGGCTAACTAGTTGAATTTTAGGTTCCCTGGGCTCCAGTTGTTGCTTGCTTTCTTCATCCGTGTTGAAACAGGTTAGCTTTTCTATCCACATGTGGAATTTCTCCTCTGTCTGCCTCTGCATCTCAGCAAAGCAGTTCATGGCCTCTTCCAGGGCATTGCCTATGCAGTTTCTATCCCACATAGTGCCCCTGTCAAGCAATCCTGGAATTCCCCTGGCCGCTCCTCCAGATCCCCCAGCAGGACTGAAGTCAGCTTTAAAGACATTGAGGCCATTTGATAAGGCATCATTAAGTAAGAACACGGTATTGTTTATTAAAGCATGCTAACTCAGGAAAACAACTTTTTAATGCTGTCCCTTGGACATGACAATGGGGGAGGAATTAGTAAATATCAGCCAACAGTATTACCATTAAAAAAAATTTACACTCACTGAGATTATAATAGAAATTTTGTATTCAAAATTATTTTTATTCTAGAATTCTCAGACAATTCTGTCAAAGGTCTTGTTTTATAAATAAACCAAATTAGTCCAATTCCCTTCCAATTTCTGGTTTTAAATCAACTGAAGGTGTCAAAAAACATACAATATATTTAGTTCTGTTAAGCTGTAATCCAAAATACTACTGTTTAACTGCTAAACCTGAATAATTATGCATATTTTACTTACATACTTGAACCCTTTAATAACAGACTGTTAAAACACAGACAAAATTGTACATGAGATAAAGGCTGATATAGTGATTGCAGCATCCAAAGTAGCAAAGCCCAAAACTCTTGGTCTAATTTTTAAAATCACAATGAATACCAATGAAGAGAATAAACAACACAAACACACAAGCATGAAAAGATATGTGAATGCTATGCTAATGCAACCTCTGTTAGGTCTGATGGACATAGCTCCATCACAGGGTTAATACACATGACATGTAGGAGTGATCAACCTCACACCAGCCCTTCCTTGTACAAGCCACCAGATGTGCAGCATTTCTAGCATTAATGCTAGGCAAGGCAGAACACAGGGCATAGTTGGAAGGAAATTGTTCTCCTACCTTCTATCCATCAAAAAGGTTATTAAAATGACTGGCTTTGGGATTATCAGAAAGAACTTTAGCAGCAAGAAGAGAAGGCCATCTTCATTACCTTACTCTATGTATCAATAACAAAAGGCAATGGTACCTATATTTTTATGTTTAGAGCTTGCTCAGGAATCATCTAGGAAGCAGTAAACCCCAAAAAACAGGCTTTGTACCTGTTTGAGGAATAAACAACATGCGCGTGCCATCCAAACACACAAATGTTACCTAAGGTAATTCTGAAACAAGACAAGCATCACATTAAACTACACAAAGCAGCTACAGAACCTGACAATTTAATATGCAAATATGAAACTTGTGGGATCCTCTAGCTTAAGAATAATAGGAAATGTCCTAAGAATGAGAAAAACCATTGCACAATCTAACCAAATATTTACTAATAAAAAAAGGCACTAAATCTTTATTGGGATTTCACTGTGCACATGAAAATACACTATTGCTTAAACAACACATTCTTTTTTTGAACTATATAAATGAGGTATACATAAGGCCTTCAGTAACAGCTAAACAAAGCTCAGGATTATCTTATTTCTGAGCAATAGCAACACTACCCATCAGGAGCCAAAAATGTTGTATTAAAGCCCCTTCTTAAGTCTTCTCTCCTGTCTGTTTACCTATCTGACAGGCTGGAAATTCAGCATTCATGTCCTCTGCTAAATATATATATATATACTTAATAGTAACTAATTAACATCACTTTGACTGCATTTTAATTAAAATGGTACCTTTTTCTTAAAATGTGGTTCCTTTTATATATTCAGTCTTTTTCCTCCCTGAAAAAAAATTCTTCTGTTCATATACTCCTAGTATTGAACATCCAATATGATTCTGTTTACTCATCTTTAGTCAGGGATCTTATCCTAAAAATCAAGTAACTAAACAATGGTCTTTCTGATTTCCACAAGCTTACGAATAGACATCTCTAAGTAATGTTGAACAAGTTTTAATTGCAATTTAAATAAAAACTATTGATGGTGATATGTGAGACAACCTAGCTAAGCTTTTAAAGTTAAGAATGAACTAGCATGGTCAAAGTTGACAAAATTATTTCATAAACTGAAGAAACTAGGTATTGAAATATATATTACCCTGCAATACTATTTTTAAAAGGCATCATTCATAGCATATCTACAATTTACAGTAGCAGCAAATCAATGTTGCAAATGCTTCCTTTGCAGTTCTTATAACAAGCCTTATTCAATCTTTTCTTTATTGGTGCCTTTCAGGGTGAAAAAATAAATAAATCCAGCCTAAAAATGCATTTTTTTATATTAAAAATGTTAGCATTTATCTAACTGGTCTCTTTGCTATCTGTAAACCTACAACTCTATAGCTTTTTGAAATTTCACCAAGTTAAAGGGCACAAAAATTTGCAATCACAAAAGGGGTCAGAAGCCAAGATTTGTAACTTATTTTCAAAACAATACTTCCTGCAAAAAAGCACTTAAGAAATGACCCAACACTGCCTTTTTATGTGATCTATTAAGTATCATCTAAATAATAACCAAATCTAAAGTTCTTTAATTTAGGAAGTCTGACAACATAACAATTTAAGAAGATATGCTGCATCTTCATTCTAACTAGCAATGGTGTATTCCTCCATGCTGTTATGCATACTGACATTTCCAAATGAATATCTTACTGCAAATCCCATTTAACAGATTTTTTTTTCCCCTGTTCTTATATTAGTGTCATTCTGAGATACTTGAACCAAATTCATCCCTTTGTATTGGGTCTGCCTGAGATGGAGTTCATTTCCCCATAGCAGCCTGCATAGTGCTGTGATCTGCATTGGTAGCTAGAAAGGGGTTGATAGCACACCAGTGTTTTGGCTACTGCTGAGCAATGCTGGCACAGCATCAGCACTGCCTCTCAATGTTCCCCCCATCAAGAGGCTGGGGATGGGCAAGATCCTGGGAGGGGACACGACTAGGCCAGTTGACCCAAATTAACCAAAGGGTTATTCCAGACCATATGACATCAGCTCAGATACAAAAGCTAAGGAATGGAGGAGGAAGAGGGGGCATTTGTTATTTACAATGTTTGCATTCCAGAACAACTGCTATGAGTGTTGAAGCCCTGCTTCCTGGGAAGTGGCTGAACACCACTTGCTGATGGGAAGTGGAGAATAAACCTTTTTTTGTCAGAATAATATAACTTATATTGTGCTTAGCTCCTATGAAGCTCACAACACTTGTATTGAATTATCATCACTAAGATCTCAACTCTATACTCTTCAATCTTTCTTGAGAAAAAAACAGTCTGTCAGTATTTTAATGCACATGACATTTGAGTTCAGCAGAGAGAACTGACTATTGCACAACCACTGAGTTTGTAACTTCATGGCATTATTATGTATTCACTGAACATTTTCCTTACCAATTTAGCCAAACATATTTCAGAGCCAGTGATGGGGACGGATTAAAGGAAAAAAAAACCAAAAAACACTACATTATTTAAATGGAAGAGGTTTAGTTATACAACATGAAAGACTACTCTATTTTCAAATGTGGCACTTCAGTTTTCAGACCACACACAAGCAAACTGTTGGCTGTTACACTACATGCATTGATAAAAGGGTAAGAGCCAGAGTATGTATAACCTTCGTACATTAAGGTCACATTAACTGTCACTAAAAATTTTAGAGCATCTCTGTTGGCAAAGCTATTTTTCAGACTGCTTATTATTGGGACTGATTTTCAACCAATGTTGAGACAGTAACCAACACTACAGCTGAAGTGTCCAAATACAGTAAGACTAAGGGGAACACAGGCTACCTGTAAGACTCTTCTGCATCAATGCATAGACTTTTTCAAAAGTAAAGGCAAAAGTTTTTTCATGCTTATGTCCTGATACTCAAGTTCAAGTTAAATCTCTTAGCTTTTGACTGTGTGCAGAGGACATTTATGCACTGAATTTCCAGTAATGCTTTTTGATACCTTATAATAATTTCTAACTACATGTGAAACAAGGATGAACCCCAGAAATGGTTAACTGGATCACTAGAAACTGTTCAGCACCTGCTTTGCTTGAGTTTATC
>JAXCLP010000085.1:581567-596942 GCA_035584035.1 Lepidocolaptes lacrymiger
GCACCCTGTTCTTTAAGGCTGCCTACCTCATGGAGACAAACTTCACTGAGAGCAGCAATGTCGATGTTGAGACGTGACAGTTCATGGGCAATTAGAGCAGAACGACGCTCAGGACGTCCACCATCCACAGAATTGAGCATGGTTCTGATGCTCCAACATGCAACTGTCAGTTTGAACGCACCTTTGGAGGCAGGTGCAAGCCCTTGTCTTCTTGGTTTTGTTTTTGTTTGGCCGCAAGGAAGATGCCCGTTGACCACGGCAAGCCAACCGGGTGAAGGGTGGAGATGAGCTTTGGTTAGGCCACCTTTTCTAGGCCCCTCTCCTTGTGGAGAAAGCAGTGCTCTCCTTGAAAAAGGCTGCTTGGTCATTCAGGATGCTGCCGAACCAGACCGTCATCTTGGGGTCAGTCTCGAGTGACCAATGTCCTGAACCGCCTGCATGCAGGGTTGGGGCTGGGGCTTCCAGTGCACCTTATCACCTGCCGTTTCATCCCTCACCTGTCGCTACAGGGCTTTGCAAATGTGGGTGAACCCTTAAAGCCTGCGCAATGGATTTTTTAGGTGAGGTGCAGCGTGCACAGAACTGGCCCTACCCTTTACTCCTAAGGTTCATCTGCCAGGGCCTAGTGAGCTTGGATGGTGACAGCAAAGTCCTCAGGCCATAGGTTTGGTTAGAGTGTCCTTCTCTTAGATGGATGGCCTTACAGGGCTAAGGGAGCTCCATCTGCCCGGGTTTGGAGTTAGAGTCGTCCTTCTCCTAGGATGGTTGCTGGGGAGCTAGCGAGCCTATCCTGCCCGTGGACACACTTTGTCTTACCCTTCAGTTGAGACCTGATTAGCGTGGGAGACCCTACCGGAGGCGTGTACCACCGCCAGCACAGCTCGCAACCTCATAAGGGCACGCAAGCTTCTCCCCCACGACAAGGGGGTGTCCGTGGAGAAGCCTCAACTACCCTATGCCCCACATCACCACCCTCTGCCTCGCAGCCGCTCACATTCCTGCCCTGTGCCCATGTTCCTGTGCCATAACCCACACCTCCTCTGCCTCACAACGGCCCCCGCCCTTCTCGTGTCTTCCTGTCCCCGGCCGTGCCCCGCTCCACCCCACCGTCACTCTCCGCCTTTTCTACCCACTGAGGGCTATTTCAAGGGCACATACCACAACAGGGTACTTCTCTAGAAACCTCATTTAGCTTCCTTTTATTTTTACACATACACATATATATGTATTTATTCCCCCATCGCTCAGAGGCGCAGGAAGAGGAAAGTACCGCGACGTGTAAGGGGACCGGCGGGGGAAGCACTTCCGGGCCGCGCCCCGCCCCGCCCCGCCTCCTGGGCGTGGCCTAGTAGTACAAGTAGGTGGAGCGAGCCGCTGCCATTTTGTGGAGAAGGCATAGGGCTGATTGTCGTCTATTTTCTGCTTCAGCCTTCCTTGAAGAAGCCGTTATCGCCATGCTCTCTGCCTGTGTGGCTACTGCCCTTGCCCGCTCCCTGCCGCGGCAGGCCGGCCGGGTGAGCGTGCTCTCCCTTCCCTGGTGTGAGCGGAGGTGGTGGTGGGAGGCGGCTGCCGCCATCTTTGGGGCCGCGGTGACATTGAGAGGCTGCGGCATTCCGCTCTCGGGAGTCTGTGGTGGGAGGCTCACCTCAGCGCTAGGTGTCAGCGGAGTGAGACCTACTGCTAAGGGAGCGGGGGTGCCCTCGCTTGGGAGGTGGGTGGGGAGGGGACGTCTGGAGGATGGCCTGTCCTTCCCCGGTGATGCTGTTTGACTCTGTTCGGCTTCAGGTTAATGTGTGAAAGGTGCTGGATCCCAGTCAACGTGAGGGATTTGAGCTGCGAGGCTTTGCTAGGTAGTATTTCCCCTCCCCCCCCGTATTTGTAGGGAGAGTGAGGGTGTAAAGATCTGTCCCGACCCGTTCGCGGTGGCCTTCCTTTTGAAGGTGAACGGAGAGAGGTCTGCCCAGGCGTTCAGAGAAACAGCGTTTAACGGTGCATGGAAATGTACTGGGAGCTTTACTTCGAGCATAGAGTTATAACCTTTTATTGCGTTCATTATTGCAGTTTTTTTTTTTTGTTTCATTGTTGCTGTTTCTGCTATTGTATATGTTCTAGCCATACCAGATAGTTGCTTTCTTTTAGGAATGCCACCCCTTAGAAGGTGCAATTTTATTTGTTCCTTGGGGAGAACCATAAGGGGTGTGGTGATTTCTTTCTGCCCCAAGCATTGATGTTCAGCACAAAGGTGACAAATGAGAGGAGGTGTTGCTTTGGGATCTGCTATGTTTCTGTGATGAAGCCATCAGTGCAATGCAGAAAAATACAGCGAGTAATTTAGAGCAATCTCTTTTACCATCTGTCCTTGCTTAGTAATGCTGGACTTGGTTCCATAATTACGACTTGTGAATGGAGTGCTGTGGAGCTAAACTCAAAACTGAGACACGTTAAATGTATAAGCTCATGATAAAAAAGTCAGTCTATTGTCTCTTAATGTTTTTGGGCTTTTTTGAATGAATGAGGAAACTTCACTGTTACTGAAATAATTACTTCTTATTTTAGGTTTCTGGAAATACCCTGGGTGCAGTGCTTCTTTCTACAAGAAACCTCCATGCCTCCAAAACATGCTTTCAGAAAACTGGTGAGTCTGAGAAAGGGCTTCATGTAACAGTGTGGTTTAAGAACTTGCTCTGTCAGACAAAAGGGAATTTGAATATGGTGTGTGTGTGTCAGTCGACAGAACACTTGAGGACATTTATATGCTTACAGTATTTAACAGTGAACTGTTACATGGTCACATCCAGCAGACTTCATTTTAATAACTATTCAAATTATGCCCAAACCAAGGAGTGGTCATATGTCAGCTTACACAGTTTACCTGCTTCATGAGGATTCGATTCAGAGTTATCTTATTCTTATGTTTAGAACTCTTGCAGAATTATTTGGAAAAAAAAATGCCTCAAATTCTAGTTTCCTGTCTTGTCTGTAACAGTATGAAGGAACAGATGACTTTCCCTGGCCTGCCAGGGTTTGACCTTATGTCCTTGAGTGTAACTTTTTTGCTGCTAGCATTTTGGTGTTCAGAGAAAACAGCAGCACTGCATAGCTGTGACTTTGATAGTGGTTCGTATGCAATTTTGAAGTGATTTAGGGTTATTAAAGGTATTATTAGGAAATGAATGTTTCATAATTTTATTTACTGTTTCCTAGCTGAGGAAATAAAGGATTGTTGGAGGTACACTGACAAACAAATTTGAGAAATATGGAGATTACATTTTTACAGCTTATATTGAACAACTTGCTTCTTAAATGTATCGAGTTTCTTTAAATATACTTGGATCTTGGATTACAAATCAGTTGATGTGGTGTTTTGCTGCTTCCAGTCTAAGTAACTGCTCTGCAAGTGGATGAGCGTGTCTGTTCTGAGCCTAAGGCTAACTTTTTAATCTAATTGCTTTTTGTGATGAGAGATTGCTAATAGTATAGGGCATAACGAAGGAAACCAGTAACTTAAACAGCCGTCAGTGTTTTAATTGAAGCTGTCTCATAATTATGTGTTGAAGCTGCTTTTATTAGCTGAGAATACAGAAGCTGTTATTTATCTTATATATCTAGCATGTTGCTTACTGGACCTTGTGACATACCAGAGAAAGGGCACCTTGGCCTGTGAATTCAAACCAAGCTTAGTGAATTTATATTGTGCCTTAATGTTCTAAATCTGGTTTGAAATGCCTCTTTCCAGGTACTGCTGAGGTATCCTCTATTCTTGAGGAACGTATTTTGGGAGCTGATACCTCTGCTGAACTTGAGGAGACTGGCCGTGTGCTCTCAATTGGTGATGGCATTGCCCGTGTGTATGGCCTAAGAAATGTCCAAGCAGAAGAAATGGTTGAATTTTCCTCTGGACTGAAGGTAAGCTTTCACTAAAACAGTTTAACTTAAAAATATTTTTTAAAATATATTTCTAAAGGAGAATGTATGGACCTCTTTGTAACTTTAATAAGTAGTAACTAGTTGAAATACTACAAAAAGCAAATATTCTTTGAATTAATAACACTTTGCTTTTAGTATCTGGTTCTTGGCTAATACTTGAGTTTTATGTGTCTTTGTCTAGGAAGTAGAAGAACTAATCTGGCACTGGATTTTTTTTTCTTTGCTTTTAGGCTGGCTTTTTTGTTTACTGTTTAGTAATAGTCTCTGCTTCAATAGTGTGCAGTTTGTTGACTTCTTGTAGGATTAAGAGTAGACTAGAATTAAAAAGCTATCTGACTGTTCTGAGTACTGCAACAGCTCTTCCAATATTTTAATGACCTAACTCATGTTGGGCAGAGAATAAGCTAGTGCATTTCCCTCATCCAATTCCTAGGCAAGAGATAAATGTATTTGAGCCCTGCTTATCCTTTCTGTTCTGTTTAGAGAGATAAATGATAATGCTAGACTGCTGCAGTATAATTATGTGGTAAGTTGAAGGCTTAGGCAGGTTCTCTAACCAATATGGAAGAAAATAGATACACTGTTCATAAAAGCAGAACATTGGCTATTGTTGCAGATGCGATTGAGGTAGACTATATTGGGTATTCTATACTGTAGAACAATTGCATCAGTATTAAACTGTGATGGTTTTTGTAGACATCAGTATGTCTTTTCTTGGGATAATGTGATCTTTGTCCTAGGGTATGTCCTTGAATTTGGAGCCTGACAACGTTGGTGTTGTCGTGTTTGGTAATGACAGACTGATCAAGGAGGGGGATGTTGTGAAGAGGACTGGAGCCATTGTGGATGTTCCAGTGGGGGAGGAGCTGCTGGGCCGTGTTGTAGATGCCTTGGGCAATCCAATTGATGGGAAGGTAAGTGTAACTAGGTGTTTACTACCTCTGCTTTTTATCTATGGGATACAGACTGCAACAGTTTCTTTCCTCTTTTTTAAGGGTTCTATTGCATCTAAGACACGTAGGAGAGTTGGCTTAAAGGCCCCTGGGATCATTCCCAGAATCTCTGTGCGTGAACCTATGCAGACTGGTATTAAGGCTGTAGACAGCTTGGTGCCAATTGGTCGTGGCCAGCGTGAACTGATAATTGGTGACAGGCAGACTGGGTAAGTTACATGCCCAAGCAAAAAAAGTTTCCTTAAACATACTTGAGTGCAGTGTGCACCAGTGTACAGAGCTGAACACAAAACTGTGTAGAGGTTGGGAGAACTGTAGGCAGCTTAACTTATCAACCTCTGTGTTACCCAGGAAAACTTCAATTGCAATTGATACAATAATCAACCAGAAACGATTTAATGATGGAACTGATGAGAAGAAGAAGCTGTATTGTATCTATGTTGCAATTGGCCAGAAGAGATCTACTGTTGCTCAGCTGGTGAAGAGGCTCACTGATGCAGGTACAGATTCTTGAAAATGGTTGAGCCTGGCAACTAGTGACATCCTGTTCTCATTATAATGTTAAATACTGCTGTGACATCTCCTAGCTGCAAGTATAGACAGAATTATTTTTTTATTAAACAAGTGAACTACTTGCTTTTGTGGACAAGAAGCCTTTTTAGGTATCTGGAGAGGGAAACCCCTCATTTTTGCAATGTTGCACTAGAAACTAGAAGATTATTTTGAGGTCCCAAAACTGCTGAATTGCTTCTGGAAAAGTCAGCTTTTTTTTTTTTATGCAGAGTTGAGAGCTTTCTCACACAGGCCTGGTGACAAGCTATAGCCTACAAATATTTGTGGACTTGATGTGTTTCATATGCATCTAAGTCAGTGTGAAGGGCAGTTACAAATTTAAGTAGAGAGACTTTAGTGCCTAAACATAAGGGATTAAATGATAGTGCCTTTTCAGAAACTGATGTCATTGACCAAAGCTGCTGTGGAGGTTTGGGCTGGCTCCCTGCCAAACCCAGCTGCTGGCCACACAGATTCTCCCCACTCCCGAGAGAGAGAAAAAAGTACCAAAAGAAAATTGTAGTAAAAGTATATATATATTCACATATATTACAGTTATATGTAATTAAACACTATGTATATACAGAACAGGAATCCCAAACAACTCCAGAAGGGAAAAGGACAAAAATGGGTAAAAATAAAACAGATACACGCACTCAAACTCAGGGAATAGCTCAATAAAGTAACTGACACAATAAACTCTCACTAAACTTCCCTCAGGGAAACAGCAGATATCTCCACCTCTGCACAGCTTTTGGACAACAGCTCTCAGGTAGGCCTCAGCTCATATAGATAAGAGAGAGGTTAACACACTGAGACCTGCTGTCTTCTAAGCACCCAAAAGGAAGAGAGAGAACCTCCCCTCCTCATCTTATATACACCTGATTACAAAAAGGAATGGTGTGGAATACTTCCTTAGTTATGACATTGTTACCAGGGAAGGCCTAGACCAAAACCAAGAAATCTAAACCACCACAGCTGCATATGTAACAGCTTGTAAGATATCAGGCACCTTACCTCTTTGCCTGCTGGTCAAGCAGAGTCATGCCTAGCAGGAAAAAAAAAACCCCACATTTTAGGACAAAAACTTCTTTAGGACTGTGTAGTAGTATTGCCTTGCAGCAGCCAGAAAACCATGGACTTTCAGGCTGAATTACTTCTAGAACAAAACTGTGTTTTGGTTAAAGTTTAAACTTCATTTTAAATGGGAAAGAAATCTGTGAGTGTTAGACATTGGCTGCCATGGACTTGCTCTTGAAACTTGACTTAGTTGAGCTAACAGCCATATTAACCTAGTACAGTGGGCTTTCCTGTAACAATGTAGTGATGCTGTCTGGGCTTGCTTCAGCAACTTAGTACTTCATGTGTTGTATTTGCTGATTACAGGCATGATGAGGTAATATACTCTGGTGTGTGTGTCTCCAATTTTTTCCAGATGCCATGAAGTACACTATTGTGGTGTCTGCCACAGCATCTGATGCAGCACCCCTTCAGTATCTGGCTCCCTATTCTGGCTGCTCCATGGGGGAATACTTCAGAGACAATGGAAAACATGCATTAATCATCTATGATGACTTGTCCAAACAGGTTAGGAAACACTGTTTATAGGCGTCATAGTCTAACACTGGTGTCTGTAGATGTAAGATCACCTCAAGTTTAGAAAGTCAAAATGTTAAATGAGCTACTGAGGTCTGAAAGCTTTCTTGATACCATGCAGGCTGTTGCCTATCGTCAGATGTCTTTGCTGCTGCGTCGTCCACCTGGTCGTGAAGCCTACCCAGGGGATGTGTTCTACCTGCACTCTCGCTTGCTGGAGAGAGCAGCCAAAATGAATGATTCCTTTGGAGGTGGCTCTCTGACTGCCCTGCCTGTCATTGAAACTCAGGCTGGTGATGTGTCTGCTTACATTCCAACCAATGTCATCTCCATCACTGATGGACAGGTAGGACTTCTTCACATTTCAATGTACTTCTGTGTAACTTATTGGCAGGTCTCTGAGGAGGCTTCCAGGCTTCTGACCAAGATAATAAAACAATTCTCTCCTACAGATTTTCCTGGAAACTGAATTATTCTACAAAGGTATCCGTCCAGCCATCAATGTTGGTCTGTCTGTGTCCCGTGTAGGTTCTGCTGCTCAGACCAGGGCTATGAAGCAGGTAAGCATGAAATTGCTGCTCCTCCTTTTGCTAGAGGAGATGAGCAGTATGTAGAATTTTCAACCCATTTTACTCTAAAGAGCTGTGAATAGAGAGGGAATAATAAAGCTTTGGGGGTTCATTAGTGTTATGAAACTATAAAAGAACAAACTGGGGATCTCTGATATTTCCATTGCATGGTGAGAGAGGTGGGGGAGAAAGGAAAATAATATCTGCATAAAGATGTAGGATTAAGTTTCAGTATGCTGAACTGGGTACTGATCTAACTAGAAATAGAGAATGCTCTCTTAACCTTATCCCTTTATTCCATATATGTAATTAAAGAGGTTGAATATCAATGTTCACTGTTTTAGAGGGGCATGCTTATTAAAAGGTGGGATCTTTAGAAATGTGTATAATCACAGAATATCCTGAGTTGGAAGGGACCCACAAGATCATCCAGTCCAACTCTTAGTCCTGCACAGGACCATCCCCAAGAGTCACACCATGTGCCTGAGAGTATCATCCAACCACTTCTTGAACTCTGGCAGGATTGGTGCTGTGATCAGTTCCCTGGGGAGCCTGTTCCAGCACCCAATCATCATCTGGGTGAAGAACCTCTTTCTAATATTGAACCTAAACCTTCCCTGACACAACTTTAGGCCATTCCCTTGGGTCCTGTCACTGATCACCACAGAGAAGAGATCAGTGTCTGCCCCTTCTCTTCCCCTCACGAGGAAGTTGCAACTGTAATGAGGTCTTGCCTCAGTCTCCTTTCCTCCAGGCTGAACAGACCAAGTGACCTCAGCTGCTCCTCATATGGCTTCCTCTCAAGACCCTTCACCATCTCCATTGCCCTCCTTTGGATGCTCTCTAATAGCTTAATATCTTTCTTATATTGTGGTGCCCAAAACTGAACACAGTATTCAAGGTGAGACTGCACCAGTGCAGAGTGGGGACAATCACCTCCCTCGACCTGCTGGTAATGCTTTGTGTGATGCCCCCCAAGATACAGTTGGCCCTCCTGGCTGCCAGGGCACACTGCTGACTCATATTCAACTTGCCATTGACCAGGACCCCTAGGTCCCTTTCTGCAGCACTGCTTTCTAGTATTTCATTCTCCAGTCTGTATGTACATCTGGGATTGCCCCATCCCATGTGTGGAATCTGGCACTTGCTTTTGTTGAACTTCATCTGGTTGATGATTGCTCAGTCCTCTCATTTGTCAAGGTCACTCTGCAGTGTCTCCCTGCCTTCGAAGGAGTCAACAGCTCCTCTCAGTTTTGTATCATCTGCGAACTTGCTTAGTATCCCCTCCAGTCCTGTATCCAAGTCATTTAATCATGTCAGAATACTGAGATTCACTTGTCTAGTATGGAAGGCAAAGCTGACTTGTGACAACTGTCACCTGAATATAATCTGCAAGCTCCTAGACACATTTAAAAGGTGATCAAACTCAGTCTGATCTGTGTCTTGTAGGTGGCAGGTACCATGAAGCTGGAATTAGCTCAGTATCGTGAAGTAGCTGCCTTTGCCCAGTTTGGTTCTGATTTGGATGCTGCCACACAACAGCTGCTGAACCGTGGTGTACGTCTGACAGAGCTTCTCAAACAAGGACAGTATGGTGAGTGTCTTGAACTTAACAAGTCTGCATTTCACATTAGTCTCTTCTGCTAAAGAGATTTGTCTTTGTGGTGCCATTTACTATGTTTGTTCTGTGCACATGGTAAATGCAGACTTACTTGAACCACATTGTATATGTGCAGTTGATTTTTAAAGAAAGGACTGTGTGGTACTGATGTGTCCTGATGTGAGAGTTACTGATTGCATGAGTGCTCTCTTTTCTGCAGTTCCCATGGCTATTGAAGAACAGGTTGCAGTCATCTATGCTGGTGTAAGAGGTCACCTGGACAAGCTGGAGCCCAGCAAGATCACTAAATTTGAGAGTGCTTTCCTAGCTCATGTACTGAGCCAGCACCAGGCCCTCCTCTCCACAATCAGGTATGATGATTTATCTTGCTTCATCCCAAGGGTATTGACTTGATGGCTGGAGTGCAGATAATGGTCACTGAACTGTTAATTTAGTGTATCTCAAAACATCAGGCCTTTAACTGCCTGTACCAGAACTGGAAGTTAAATGAACCTTCCTGGTGTCCAGAGCTCAGCTTCATGACTTTAGTTCTTAGGAAATTCAGCTGATGCTTAAAATGGAGAAGGGATGTTATGTTAGTGGTAGAATTTTATGCATCAAACAAGTGTTTTAATTCATCTGCTAACTTTGTTAGAAATGGGAAGATTTGTTGTGAGGCTTTTTTCTTTGTCTTGGGGATTGACCATATATCTCCTTCTGTCTCAGAAGTTTAACTAAACTCTTTCAACAGGACTGAAGGGAAGATCTCTGACCAGACAGAAGCTAAGTTGAAGGAAATAGTCACAAGTTTCCTGGCTACTTTTGAGGCATAAATGTGAAACTGTTCAAAGAGACCAGGCTCTTGTGATCTGGTGTTCCAGCTCCATTGAAGATCTAAAAGTATATGTGACTTGAATGTACAGATGTCAATGAGAATAAAAGTTCCCACATAGAAAGGCTTGTATGTTCTGATTGCCTTCTGGTTGGCTGCTTGCACCTTTAAAACCATGGAGGACTCCTGGTGATACATGCTTGCTTGAAGAAACTCTGAAAAATTGAAGACATCTTAACTCCTCAGGTGGATCAAACTCCCCTTATGTGAACAAGGAGTGGTAGTAGTTGGGTTCTGCAGTTATGACTGTAGTTCCCATTGTGACAGAGTTGAGGGTTGCTCTTCTAGTATTCACACTTTTTGCCAGGCAGCTGATCTCTGAGAAAGGCATTCAGCTGGGGAAGCAGTTTAGGCTGTCTTATGGGTGGTAACTAGTTGGACCTCACAGGAATCTCTGTCACAGTACCAGGCTGTTGGAGTATTTCTTAGAATTGCTGTCTAACCCATCCTGGTGCCTGGCTTTTGGAAGATGGGTTCTCTTGGAACTGAGATCTTTGTGTCTCAGGACAACTGCACATTTAGCTGTTAAAGTAGTAACTGCTAGAGATTTAAAGGCTACCATCCTCTGTCACTAAACTGTTGGTAAGTGTTAGTGGGTTGGAGGGAGGGAGGTTATATACCAGAGCATTACTTTCGTTTCCCAACTTCTGCATGCCATGTGAGATCCCAGTGTTAGACCTATCTGGGATGTGGGAAAGTTCAAAGTTGCTCTTTGTGTGGTATATTCAGCTTCACCTGGTATGCTGGATCTTGGTCCTTAATCTTTGGTGAGTTTTTGTACTGCAGTTACCTGTGATCAGGACTTCTCTTGAGGCTGTTCACTCTGTCCTCAGTTTACTTCCTTCACAGGAGCATCTTGCCTCCCAGTTCAAACCTGCTGTTAGAAGCAGCTGGAAGCCTTCTCACACAGTTAAAGGCTAAGAAGCTTCTCTGTTAATGGCCTGAGTGCTTTGGGAGTGTGAGCTCTGCAGTACAGGAAAAAACCCCACACTTTTAGCCCAGGAGCGTCAGACATCTTTCTGGGAAGAGTTGGCATGTTAGAATAGGGAGGCCTGGGAGAGTCATCTGTTCCTTCATACTGTTACAAGACAGGAAACTGGAATTTGAGGCAATTTTCTTCAAATAATTCTGTAATAGTTGAAGTCTTCCAGGTAGATCCTTTGGTCTTTCACCACCTTGTTTCTTCTAAGCACAGATTCAGAAGAGGTGATTGGGGGGATGCTTCACAGGTGTGAAGGAATACTGTGGTGTGGAGCATTTTTGCTCTGGTTGCTCAACATCACTTGCCCCTTCCAGGATAGCTTTTACAGCTTGTGACTTTGTTCTTGCACAACGACTAAACCTCAGTTACTACTTGGTGTTGCTGTGCTGTGTCTTACTTTACATGCTGTTGTAGTTAGTGTGAAGTTCAGGTGTGTGTATGCAATTTGGGACTAAGATGTATTTCTAATAACATAAGAGATTAAATATTATAAAGTTCTGATTTCTGCCTTGTTGCTGCTGTGATGTAGGAAGATAAGTTCCTCATTAAAGCACCATGTGGTAAATGCATCCACTCCAATCAGAGTGAAGGTTGGTGGGACTGGTTTTGGAGGATGGGTCACAGGTCCTGAGTAGAATGGTTTGGGTTGGGAGAGACCTTAAAGACCCATTTAGTTCCAAGCCTCCTGCCATGGGTAGACTAGGTTGCTCCAACCCCTATCCAACCTGGCACTGAACACTTTCAGGGATATGGGGCATCTACAGCTTCTCTGGGTAACCTGTTCCAATGCTTCACCACCCTCACAGTCAAGAATTTCTTCCTAATACCTAATCTGAACCTGCCCTCTGTCATTATGAAGCCATTCACCCTTGTTCTGTCACTCTGTGCCCTTTTCTAAAGTCCCTCTCTGACTTTTGTAGCCCCTTTAGGCCATGATGGTTTGTATTTGTAATGAGGGTTTGTGCCCTCTTGGGAGTGGGCACAGGGTTAGTCTGGCTAAATCAGCCTCAGGTAACAATTAAGCAGATTTGTTTCTGTAAGCAGAAAATACTTTTTTTTTTTGGTAGGTTTTTTTTACATTACTGTTTTAGCTGTCCTTGTGTTAAAGCAGAGGTGGCAGGGCAGCAGGTGTGATTCAGGCTTTCCAGCATGGTGTCCTATCTCAGCTGCTTTCATCTTTAAGCACTGCTCAGAGATTGCTTACCCAGCATCTCCTCTTGGGCAGTAGCCCATAATAAGCTATGAGTAAGAACAGGATGTGTATTGTCAAGGAGAGTTGTGTCTTATGAGAAGTGGCAGAGGGAGCTGAGGGTGTTTATCCTGGAGAAAAGGAGGCTTGGGGAGGACCTTTTTGTGCTCTACAGTTACCTGAAAGGAGGTTGTAGTCAGGTGGGAGTTGGTCTCTTCTCCCAAGTAATAAGTGATAGGATGAGAGGTGATAAGGGGTGTTCAAAATATAGAATGGTGATAAAAATTATAACCTTAGATATGTACTGGAGTTAACTTTAGAATAGGCCTTGTTTACTTAACCCACAGACAGGCTATAGTTAATTTTATAATAAGAGCCCTAGCAAGAGCAGAAAACCTTGGAATTTTGATAAGGAGCTTTGAGGCCTAAGAAGAGAAACCTTGAAAGCTGATAAAGAGGAGCTCCTAAGAGTGATAAAGGTCTAGAGTTAATTGGACAATGCTAGCTCAGCAGTTCTTAGCAAAGGTGAAAAGTTTACAGCTGTGGAAGACTTACTTTATCCCAAAAGATCCCAAGTGAAGGTGGAGTTGGGGGTGTGATATATGTTAATGATTTCCCCTCCCAGTTTTCAGGAATTTGCTGACACAGCTAATGCATATGTAACATTGTATCACTTAAAAGAGCTGAACAAAGGGATTAGGTATGCGTGTTTGGTGAGGTTACTCCCCATGCATCCAGGTGCTGTGAATAAACATACCTGCTTCAACACTTCCTGAGTTTTGGGGTTTGATCTGCAAGTCAGAGGAAATGGCCTCAAGTTGCACCAGGGGAGGTTTGGGTTGGATATTAGAAAAATTTCTTCACTGAAAAGGTTGTCAGGCATTGGAACAGTCTGCCCAGGGAAGTGGTAGAGTCACTATTCCTGGAGGGGTTTAAAGGATGTATAGATGTGGTTTAGTGGTGGACTTGGCAGTGCTGGGTTAATGGTTGGACTCAATGATCTTAGAGGTCTTTTCCAACCTAAACAATCCTATGGTTCCATGAAACCTTCCCAAAATACTCTGGCAACCCTTGTCCAAGTCAGCTGGCAAAGGCACTGCAGGTTGCATGGGCATGGCTGTGTAGCCACTGGCTGTGTTGCTCACCCTCTGCTCCCTCTTTCCTTTGTGAAACCATGTGGATCAATTGGGTTTGGCCATCACTAGTGGGTTTCTCCCATGGCATCCTGATGCCATACCTTGTGTACCCCTGATCTCACCCATCTGCAGCAGTGAGTCCTGCTCTCCCAACCTATGGAGACCCAGGAGTGCACAGTGAAGACCCATATGGCAAGTGGGGTGGATGTAACTATGTGTGAGTGGGGGCACTGCACTGCAGAACAGGACCTGCTGGGCAGGCTGGTGGCAGAGCACAGTGGCAGGATGTGGGGAGGCATGGTTTGCAGACCACTTCTGGATGAATGGGTACACAGTGGGATGGGGGTAGCAAGGTCAGCCAGCCAGAGGTGGGAGTTGCCCTTCTCTGGTCAGAGTTGGCTCCAAAACTGCCTACAATTATGGTCCTGGGGTGCCATTGCTGAAAGCTCTGAGCACCCTGGGGCAGTGAAACACTGGCACAGGTTGCCCAGGGGTGGTAGATGCCCCATCTCTGGCAGCATTTGAGGCCAGGTTGGATGGGGCTCTGAGCAACCTGATTTAGGTGAAGATATTCCTGCTCGTGATAGGGGGGTGGACTAGATGGTCTTTCAAGGTCCCTTTCAATCCAAGTAGTTTCATGGTTCTGTGATGCCCTGGCAGGCACTGCCTATTCACATGTGTCCTGAGAACTGTAGCTTTGCAACCTGCCCTGTACAGCCAAAATACATCCTGGAAAGTGGCTGTTGCTGTGCTGGAGAAAGTGCCAAGCTGAGAATTTGATAATGTTGACTGCTGGTGAACTCCTTGGAGACACCATGGCCAAAAAGGGTCCTTTGATGCCAAGCTAATTCCAGACTAGGAGGAAGTCTCTTGGTGTGCTGTTGCCAGCTGCTGAGCTGTAGAGAAAAAGCCACTGTTTGGGGAAAACCACAGTTTATTTTTTTGAGTCTGAATTGGGCTTTTGGGAATGAAGAAGTGTTGAAAAGCCACATATCTGCTGCAGAGCATCATTGCTGTGGCTGCTCAGTTCCTCTTTGTGCAGGCCTTCATTTCAGGTACTGGCAACCAAGAAATAAATTACAAAATTTTGTCCTTTGGGGCTGAAAATCCCCATCTGTGAATGGCACTTGGGTTTGCCTAGATTATGCCTGGGAAGCAGCTCCCATCTTGCAGGATGGGGGAAAGGTGTGTGGGCCCTGGGAGGAGCAGGCTTCAGGTTTGGGGCTCCTGTGTGTTATGGAATGAGTGGGGTAAAGTGCAAAGCACTGGGCTCACTCAGCATCATTTAGTGCATTATCTGTCATAGTGCTGTCAAATATGTAAATACCAAATTGGTATCAAACCTGCCTTGGAAAATAAAGCCAGCTTTGCATCTGGAAGCTGCTTCTCAACTATTTGTTGCCAAGAAATTTTCTACAGAGGTCCCTTCGCTTTGCAAATGTGCATGAGGGGAGGAATGGGTTTATTCTTCTTTTGCTGCGGTGTGGTGCTTTTTGAAGGAGAATCCTGGATGAGGGCTTGGTGGGAGAAAATACTGGGGCAGGAGCAGTGCCAAGGTGAGGAGGAGCCTCTTGTTCTATTGCTACAAAGAGCACAGTGAGGCACAACTTTCATCTTGGGTAGTTTCTTTACCTGTCAAGCAAGGCAAGGTCAAGATGGTCATCATGAACCTTGGCAGGTGGCAGATGCTCCCATGTGTACCCTGCTCCTTAGTGGGGATTGTCAGAGACTGGATTTATATCTCACTGATTGATGGGTTGAATCAACCATTTTGTGTGTGTGTGCGTGTAGGGGGCCAGGCCTCCAGTGTCAGTGTCCACATGCAATCAAGATGGCCGCCAGGGTTGGCAGACACATGGGATGGAGTTGCATGGGGCACCTGTCAATCAATAAGGCCCACCTCACCACACCCCCTGAAGCCTCTGAGTGGCTGTGGCATCCCTTACTTCAGCTAGGGGGGCAGTGAGTGATCAGTGAAA
>JAXCLP010000085.1:617607-629148 GCA_035584035.1 Lepidocolaptes lacrymiger
CCCTCTGGTAGTTAATCTTTAGGAACCTGGTTTCTTTCTCCATTATACTTTGACATAAACCTCATATTTCTCAGGGCCCAGTGCCAAATCTTCTAAGCTGACTTTTAAATCCTTGCTCTGCTTCATGAGGAGCAGCTGAGGACTCTGGGTTTGTCTAGTTTGGGGAAAAGAAGACTGAGGAGCGACCTCATTGCTTTCTGCAGCTTCCTGAGGAGGGGAAGTGGAGAAGGAGGTGCTGATATCTTCTTCCTGGTATCCAGTGACAGGATCCATGGGAATGGTTCAAAGCTGCACTAGAACTACCTAGTGGAGAAGTGCTTGGACAGTGTATCATGGCTGTAACTGAGAAGGAACTCTTTGAAGGTCTAATAGGTTTAGCCATTGTTGTTCTGGCTTATCAGTCAGTGCCCCAGCATAACATTCAGCTGTCTGAAAATAGAGTCCAGTGGGTAATTCACAAGGTCTATTGCCTCAACAGCTCTGAGGTTGAACTCATCAACTTTTACAATCTTGCAGGAAAGGTGCAGCAGACTACAGTTCAGATCTACCCATTCTTTCTTATTTCCAGTTATGAAAAGTCCAGAGTTGTAGACTCTGAAATTGCAGGAAGTGGAGGCACCTCAATAAACAGGCTTTTCTCAATGCTGGTTTGTGTCAGGGATACTTAAAACAAATCCAGCTCATATTTGGTACATTCTTCTGAGCAGTCATGAGCAAAAGCCATCCCTTTTAAAATATATTTACTTTTCTATTGGTAGAATGGGACCTCTTTCCCTGGGTTTTCTTTTTCTTTTATACTGTTTGACCTGGCTTGTTGTTCTTTTTGTTCTTGTCCTGGTCAGCCTGTTGTCTGATGCCCTCCTTCCTTTTTCTTTTAAAGGGATAGGGGATGGGGCTTCCTTTTAGGGGTGTGACATGACTCTTTCTTTGAATATACGCAGGTCCTGAGTCCTCCTGATTTGACAATGATGATTTCAACTTGTCCATGATAACCTTGGAAACATGTCCAAACGTGTTCCTTGCAATATCTTTGGCAGTGCTTTTTACATGTGCCTTAACAATTTCCAATCCCCTTTTCAAAAGCAGGACAGCCTTTCTAAACAGGCTATGCAATATACCTCTAATGCTTGCACCATACATCACAGGACCACCTTAAAAACCAGGAAGATCATTGCTGGCCTGGGCTCTGTAATAATTCATGTACAAGGAGAGGTGTCCATAATATTTTACCATTATCATGTTGGTGTTGTTTCTTAAAATAACAGAAGCTTCTGGGACCAAATATGCAGCTTCATGGCCACATTCCCAAAGTGAAATGAGACATGCTTGTGCTGAGTCTGTATCTCAGTGCAGATTGTGTCAATGTGCTGGCAGTTTACCAGCAAGTAGGGCAGCTTATCATATGTCACTGTAACGATCTTGTTATTACCACTAGTTGGAATACAGTGCAATAAAGGAACCCCAAATTCCCTGAAAAGCTGATGCTCTACAAGGTCCGTATAGAGGTAGAACAAGTGAAACCATCCATTGATGTCCGCCACTAAAGGAAATTTCTTAGCAGAAACCTTTGGAGAAGCTCCCCAAATGTGTGCCATATCCCCAGCTGTAGAGAAAGTGTAAAGCTTTTCATATATTTTGAGTTTTGTTTTCTTTATAATGGGATCATAGACCAGGCCCACTGCTGGAGAGTTGACAGCTGAAGCTTTGTTGTGGGGAGGTTAATAAGATGGTTCACATGTTCCATTAACATGGAGAGGGATGGTTAATAGCTTTTCCGCAAAGTATACTGCCATGTCTTGCCCTACAGCTCTATTTCAAAGATGGCATCTTCAATGAGGTTATTTCAGGTGTGCTAGTACCATATTTCTCCCAACCCATCTCCCACTTCTCCAAGATCTCCAGGGGCCTCACCAGCTGTACAGTAAACATCAAGCTGGTGTTTTGTGGGCTTTGGTGGGTACTATGGTGTAGACAACCCTATATGCCATCCTTCTTTTTCCCCCGCTGCTCCACTGCTAGTCACTAGATGCCCTGGAATTGAGAAGCTTGTATTGAATTGTTAAATTTTGGGGTTCAGCCATGCCACTTCATGAGCAGATGTTTCTTTCTTCTTTTCCCTTTTGCACCAATGCTCCTCCCAGTTTTGTAGATTCTGCCCTCAGAATTCAATTAAGTTCTTTAGGGCAATATGTCCCCTCAATTGCTTCATCATAATAGTCTAATAAGCGGTACACAGGTATCTGTCCTCTTTTTCACAATTTCAGCTACTATGAAAATTTCAGCTGAGAATGTCTGATCACAACATTTCTCAAATATCTCTTTTGTTCTAGGCATGTGTCCCCCCTTTTTGAGCATAAGTGCAGATTTTTAAATTTTAAACACGTCCCCACATACAGTTTTCTATACACTTGAAGTTTTGAAGAGTTAATGTCCACAGGCCTGGCTCTGATAGTTCAGTGGAAGCTATATTTTTATCTCTATAAACTCTGACAACATATCAATGTAGCAAAAAGTGTTGCATGCTGCAAAATATATCCACATGTTGGTTTTGAGCATCCTGTTGAAATGTTCTCTGACAGAAGCTTTTACTTCATCATTAGTAATGAGTGAATATTACACTGCTTTAACAGCTTGTTTAAAGGTTGGTTTAAAAATTCTTTTCCTTGGTCAGTCTGTAATTTCTGAGTCTTGCACCCCCTGCTAAAAATTGTATTAAACGCTCTAGTTATTTCAGAACTTGTTTTGCTTTTTTAGACTAATTACCCTGGACATTCTTGGATACTATGTCTATCACCATTCAGATGTACTTAACAGCATTGTTGTGTTTGGAAAAGTTTGCACACCCGCCAAGTCTGCCTGCCATTTTGCATCCACCTCTGCCACAATCACCTTGCTTCTTTTAAAGTGCTTTCTTGTAGGCTTGTGTAAATTGCAAGCATCCTGGTTTGCAAGCCAGGTAGCTGCTTGCCTTCTTTTCAGATTGGCAGTTTTCTTTTTAGCAGCTTCAAAAAGGTGATTTATACCCCCAAAGCTTCACACCTCCCCAGGAGCATAGTAAATCTCTTTTAACAGAAGCAGCAGTGTAAACATGTCTACTGACATGCTGCTACTTCACACATGCATGAAATGAAACACTGGACAATCAATTTAACTCAAAACCAGAGAAACTTTATTAACAGGGTAAGAGGGGAGTTAGTTGCCAGTCAGACTTCTCCAGGCTTTTCCCATTTTTTTCCTTGAACATGTCTGTCACTTCTATGCCCACTTTCCTTTCTTTGGTTGATGCAGGCCCGAACAGGAAGGCAGACCAGTCACAACATGCTCCAGACTTTTCAGTCAGTCAGATGGAGCGTTATGAAACATTCTATTGGCTATTCTATTCTATCTATAAGGAAACACATATAGCACCAGCCTGTATCCCAGAATGGTCTTAGAGATAGCTGTAAGATCTGATGCAACAATTGGCAAAGGTAGCTGCCGTCCATCACCAACCCTCTCTGTGGGGCTCTTACCTCAAAATTCAGTTTGCAGTTCATGGACTCATTGGCCAGTTGTTCTGGTTTGCAAGGTCCTTTTTGGGAATCCCTTAGGGTCTTTTCTTCGTTGCCCCCACTCACATGTTCTTCTCAAGTTGGCATTTTGTTCTGGTTTTTAATTTTCACAGCCAGTGTTGCCTGTGTCTTGCAGCACTGTGCAAAGCCCAAAGTCTGCCCCAGTAATCCTGCATGGTTATCCTATTGGGCTGGGGCCAGATGCAAGGGCCTCTCAGTCCATGTCAAATGATTGACTTCCTTGCATGTGAAAGGGTTTGTGCAGGTGGCTTCTTGGTGGACCTCCTAGGAGGGGTCTGTAGCCCTTCCCATAGGCATGCTCCATCTTGTCCATGCTCCCCTACTCTTTTGTCACTCCTCCACCCTCTTGAAGTTCTCCCCCACCCCATACATATCAGGGCTTGTTCTGCAGCCTGGTAAAGTAGGGGCCTTTTACTTCTGTTGAATTCCTTTCTATTCACACTTAAACTTTATTTATTCATCCCACTAGCTCTTAGTAAAAAATGTTTAATCCATTTTACATGTATGCTTTTACATATATATAATTTTTATAGCTTTATAAATGTATATGCATATAAATATACACACATATAGAAGTATATATATAAATGTACCAATGCATAAATAAATAAAATATATATTTATACATATTTGTACACTTCTATATATATTTCTATATATGTATATGTTATTGAAATGTATATAATTTATATCTGAGCACTTCCTGGTCCAAAGGAAACGGCCAGCCAATCACAGGGGCTGCCTGACTCAATTTGTGCACACTGAAATTATGTGATCCTGCCCCTCTACTCAGCCCTGGTGAGGCCACATTTAGAGTATAAGAGGGACATGGAGCTCTTGGAGTGAGTCTAGTGGAGGGCTACAAAGATGATTAGGGGATTGGAGCATCTCACTTACAAGGAAAGGCTGATGGAACTGGGCCTGTTTAGGCTGGAGAAGACTGAGAGGGGATATTATCAATGTATATAAGTATTTGAAGGGAGGGTGGCAAGAGGCTCTTCTTGGTGGTGCTGAGCAATAGAACGAGAGGCAATGGACAGAAACTGATGCACAGGAATTTCTACCTGAACATGAGGAAGAACTTCTTTACTTGCTGAGTGACCAAGTACTGGAACAAATTGCCCAGCCCAGGGAAGTTGTGGAGTCTCACTCACTGGAGATATTCAGGAACCATCTGGATGCAATCCTGTGCAATGTGCTCTAGGAAGACCCTGTTTGAGCAGGAAGGTTGGACCAGAAGACCCCCACTGGTGGTCCTGTCCAACCTTAACCATTCTGTGATTCTGTGATATAGACTTTGAATTAGCATCTTTCACATGTAAAGCATACCCATTGATGAAATGCAGCAGAGAGTAAATCGGTTGGTACAACACTGATGAATATTTCCTACTTTAAAACAAACAAAACCACACAAAAATACCAACAATACAAAACAAACTCATTCTCATTCTTTTCATAGCTGGACCTTCTTTACTTCCTTTTTCTGGCCTTCTCTACTCTTCTGTGAGGATAGAATACTCTTCCAGAAGATTTCACTACTAGGAGATAGTTATTGGCTTAAGAAAGCTTTCCTGCCTAAAAGAAATATCTTTCTCAAAGGCAGTTTTGATGCTTTCTCCCCCTGCATTCCAGAGAGGCTCTCAGGCTCTCTCTCTGGTATGTGAGGAGAGAGATAACGCTCACAGACATGTTACAGGCCTCTGCAGCTGGTGGGGAGGGCCAGTGATGATACAGCCCAAAGAAGAAGAGGGAACATGTTTTTTCTCAGGCCCTGTGTGTTTGAAACATTGTTATGAATTTGCTTGTAAGTCTAGTGTTCTTGACTTTGGAAATAAATTTTCCTGCAATCCTTCCACTGCCTGACATTTCGGGGGTACCTGCATGTTATCTTACTTCACACCTCCATCTCAGCCTATAACCAGTCCAATATACATTTATAAATAGGTTTTCATACAGCTGCTTTAAAACCTAAGATCAAGCAACTTCAAATACATATTTCAACTTTTTTGTGATCAGAAACTTCTAAATATATTTAGTTATATAACTCACAAAATTTAAGGTTAAAATCCTCTTTTGAATTGCCAAAATGGTTAAGTCCTTGTTAAACAAGAGATGCCTCTTTAGCTTAACTTGATGAAAACACTGTAGATAGTTTATGCAAAATTCTACAAGTCAGACCTGAACAGATTCATCACCATATACAGTTAGCATAGATTATTATTTTTAATTTACCATGCAAATTTAGTCACTATGAAAATTAAAGCAAAGGTAACCTCTTGTGTTACCTTGGCTTCTAATGAAATCTTCCTATTTTCCCAGTATACCATTTTACAGGCAAAGAGCTTTTCTAATATACCCACTATTAAATGCAAATTTATGCTTACTTTTTTTTAGACACAACAAAACTAAATAATTCAGAAAACTACAGTGATAGGAAAGCAGCTGCGTGACATATTTACCAAGCAGTAATATTAAATTTCAAACCCTTATAACCAAAAAAATTGGACATCTTCAAAAGTGAGTGCCTAAAAGACTAGAGAGACAGTGGCGAGAGTGTGCAAACATTCTATTATGCCATTAAACAAAGTGTGATGTATCTTTTATTATCGAAGACAATACATTTTTACCCCTACTGCAAACCTTGTTCCATCTACTGCCACTTTTAACAATTAAGATCTTCTCCAACAAAACCAAAACTCCTCCTATACTAAATATGTCTCAGTGTTTTACCACTACTCAGTTACTAATTGTTATTACTAGTTGACAGTAGTTACATAGCTAAATTAATTATTAATTGTATCTCAATGGTTCATTGTACAATTTAGGTCAAATTCTACTTTTTCTTAAATTCTAATAGAATTTGACTTAAAACATCACATCTCTGTTTTACTTACATAAGTGAACTGGATCTTGTCTCAAAAGAATGTTCAATGGAGTTCAGATTATGTACCTTAGCAAAGCTTGGCAAAAGTCTCTCCCCTCCCTACTTCAGCTTTGCCCTTTCCATTTGACAGTGGCCTTTTTGCAAGGTATGAATTGTATTCTTAGAAGGATATACCTTCTGAATGACTAGGTATCTCACTTTTCTAAAGCAAAGTTCCTATAGGGCATACTATAAGGTCAAGTTGAATTAGTTACTTTGAAGATCCTAAGAATAATGAAGGTCTAGTACCTTGCAGGTTTACCATCATTGACTAGGAAACAAAAGTAATAATAATTTCCTACCCAAACTTTAAGTATTTTCAAAAGCTTTGATCATATAAAACTCAAATCACCATGAGATTCTATTTTAATTGTTTTATTTGTTTAATATTCTATGTTGCTTATCTATGAGATTTTGATCTAGAGGCAGAGAGGCCTGCAAACCAATATATTTTCTTGAACTTTATCCAGCACTATGCATCACCAGTATTTGATCTATTTACTTACTGCTGAATTAAGAGCCAAGATTACTGGACAGCAAAAACTTCTGAGAGGAGAATACAACACAGTTACTCCCTGTAAAATCTGCATGCTTGGCTTTGCCAATAGTTTTATTAATTTCATTGTATGTAAAAGAAAGTGTGCTTGATGCCCTCCTTTATATCCCATTATAAATTCATTTCATTTAACTTATTAACAATTTTGAGTCAAGGTCAGTAAGTTTAAACCATTTCCAAGCAATGTTTTTTTAGACCAAATGTCTTTATATATGTACCAAAAGATTGTTCAGATGAAGTGTCTAATGCAATACAAGAATTAAATCAGAATGTTCACAATTACACTGACACCAAAGACCAATAAAAAGCAAGTGCTATTCTGTAACACACAGCAGAATGCTTTATTTCACTCCTTTCACTTTATCTAAACAGTATTATATGACCCTTCCTCTCTGTCCTCCACTTTATACTCCAAGTACTGTTTGTTAATCTTAGGCCAAAATCTGTAAATAGTCCCAGAGCTGACACTTGAATCATCTTGAGTCATCTTGAATGCTGGATAATCACCAATTGCAAACACACTGAAACAAGATGCTTAAATACTTTAAAATTAATTACCTGTGCAGAAGAGGTAATTACAAATAAAACCTCAAGAGATATACAGTATTTTTTTACATGGTGGTTAAAAGTAATTAGAATATCACATGACAATGGCTGAAAGCAATGTTTCCAATTAAAAATCATAATGCATGTTAGAATCTCAATGGAACAAGCAAAAATGCCTTAGAAACAGTTTCAGAGCACAAGGCAGTGCTCCTTTAATTTGCACAAAGGCAATTTACAGTTAATCTGTAACAATGTTGCAATGAGACAATGTTACAGTGCAAGTTTCTTTACGGCTAGATGTGAAGATATAACTAGAACAGCAATTCTAATATATTTTAAATGAACTTGCCTAAGCATTTTTTCTGAGATGTTTATCAAATATGCTGGAAGATTCTACACTAAACCCCATGTCTTACTACTTTTTTTCCCCCCTGACCTTTTTTGGTTACTTATAACTTCATTCTATTGAAATGTGTACATTTATAAAAATGAGCTGTCTCCATTGTATGTTATGTTTATACTTCATACAAATAAAAGCAAAAATAGTAGATTACTCAAAGTGATATAAATCTTACAGCATTTTTTCAGCAAAAAAAATACATTCCAAAATCACCATAAGCAGCACTGGTACCCACATGTTATAGCCTTAAATTGTTTAATTTTTAATTTGTATCCTTCATAAATTACTACTGAAGACTAATGGTTTAGTAGTAAATAAATTGGACAGTTGCAAGTCAGACAAAACCTGCTCAATCAACTGCGAAATCTGATATTGTTTCAAAAAATTAAGAAACAATGAAGAACAAAAGTGATGCATGCAACAACTGAGTGAAAATGCATCAATTCCCTATTTGAAGAAAACTACTGCACTTGACCTTAAAATGCATGACTTAGTTATAACAAGACAAGCACAAGAGTCAGAATGAAATAAAGCAATTGTTTTAAAGATTTAAGAGCTGTTATAAAAAATAAATTACATTTTTTCAAGTTAAAGAAACAGTGCTATGAAAGCTGAGCACCAAGCAGCCTTTCAATAGCTGCACTGATATCTCCTCCTGTTGCTACTAGAGCTTGTAAGTTTGCTTCATGGTTCAAAAAGCCCATTGCACTCAGCTGCTCCAGTTGTTGGTGAAATCTAACTTCTGGATTTTGTAACTGCTAAAAAGAAAAATCTCAAGCTATAAAAGTGTAATACATATTTGGCAAAGTACAGGATTTAAACATAGCTGGTTCAGAACCACTTATTGTCTTTATTAATTTCTGAATGCATCTTTTCCAAATTCCCCAAATTTCATTCACAACTGAATTATTGATCAAACAAGTCAGATTAGCCTAAAATTTTAAGAGTATCTTTACTTATGTGACATTTTTGAACTACAAGCACAGCTGCTTGTTTGATAAAAAAGGAACACTTAAATCTGATATGTCCCAAGAACAGTTTGTTAATGATGTGCATGCAGATTTTTTTTTTTATGAATGAATCTAATCTAGCAGTGTGGAATAGAAAAATTTTGAGAATTTCGCCGTTGGCAATAGTGAATGTGGTAGGCATTTTTTCTTCCTTGACATAAAAGTTACCTCTTTTATGCTCCAAGTATTTGCTGACTAAATTTACCAAAATTCTAGTTAGAAAAAGTTCAGCCTAAGGCAAAGTGACAGCTGTGCTTTATGAGTTGATCTTGCTCAAATAAATTGCTCATAAGCTAATGGTAAAATTATCAATAATTTCAGTTGTATGATCTTCATCCTGGAGGCATTTGTGAAAAAGAACAATTATATGAAAATATACTTTAGGTATATAAGGTCAGAGTAATACTGAGAAGCCACTTTTTTAAATGAGTGAGACAGTTTACGTATCAACACAAGATTTTTGCACCTACTGCTAATTTTCCGTTTGTTCTACTTAAAGTTTCATCCATTGAGAAATTCCTACCAGTATTTAAAAACTGCATATACTTTCAAACTAATAAAATGCAACAATACTGGCTTAAATGTAAACAATTCCCCCCCCCCCCCCCAAAAAACCAAACAGAATACTTAATTGGTAGAGTAAGGTCTAGCATGATAAAAATATCTATGAGAACATGGCTTCCTATAGCTATTCTTACCACCACTTTCTCATAGTTACATAAAGTGTCATTTTTCTGTCAGATCAGCAAGCTGAACTGCCTTATTCTGTGGCAACAGAGACGGTAAGAACAGGACTGTCCCTTTTATATGAGCAGTCTGCCATTACACTGGATATGTACCACAGTGTAATGGTTCTGTCTCACAAAGCTGCCACCTTTGCTTGACTTCTGCAGCTCTCCAGAAAGCCTAAATCCCACTTGGTATGTTAACACAATATACATTATGCAATCTGAACCTGCAGGATGTCAGGGAAGCATGCTACAAATTCAGGCCCCAAGTAACCTGAGCCACAACCAGTAACACAAAGTTAATGATAATGACGTTCAGTACACTTAAGTCCTTTTCTTGTCTGAGCCCACATTTCACTTGCCAGGGAACTAGTCCTCCTTTTAACACCTTAATCTCCTTCTTTCCAGGCATTTCAGAAACTCAAGGGTATGAAGATAGATGTACCTATCAATCAACCATTCAGAGGACACTTTTACTCAAATGTGATGTTTTCTCAGCATTTATTTGCACAGCTAGAACATCACTTTTAATCTTCCTCTGCTCTCCTTTGACCAGAAGCACTCTGTTGGTTTACAGTGGGAAAGGGTGGGGGGGAGGGGTGGTGTCTGTGTGTCTGTCTTGCTGGATATTTAAAAAAACCGCAAACAAACAAAAACCCCACCAACCACACACACACACACTAGAATATGGTGATCTACCTTACCTGAGTATTTGCACCAGCAAGTGCCTGCAACATTTGTTGGACAAACTGCTGGTGACCAGGTTCAGTGGCTCCTGATGTTGGACTTGTATTTTCACTGGGAATTGAACTAGGTACAGTGGACCCTGTAGAAGCTCCAGTGCTTCCCAATCCACCTAAATCAGGATTGAATCTGCACAAATAACAGAGAAATACATCATTAATGTAAAAAATGGCTTAGTTATAATCTCTTCCCATGAGATGTAGTTACTAAGTTCTGTCAAATAAAAAATGGATGACAACTTAAGTAAAGCACTAAAAAAAGACCATAGACAATTGCTTAAAAGTGTGTTGCAGACAAAAGTGTATGTCCTAGTTTTTCTAGTGGATGCCGAGAATGGGGAGGAGCCTAGAACAGTGTGGGTGTGGTTAGGTTCCTATTCAACACCACCCATGTCATTGCTGGGATGCACGGGTTCGGGGAGAAGAAGATATGAACACACCCTGGAAGCGGCGCCATTTTGTTCCATCTTTGCTTGGGGGAAGTTGCTGGGACCAGCCTTGTGGGCCCTGTCCTTCTCCCACTGCCACCCGTCCCTTCCTGTCCCTTTGGGAAGAACGCAACTCTAAGCAGCAAACACAGCTGAGCCCAGCAGAGCGTGTGCGCCAGTGCTGGAAGCAGCTGCAGGGAATGAAGCAGTGGCAAACCGAGACGAGAAGAGCTGAGCACAGCAGAACAGAGTGGTCTGAAGTGGCAATGCAGTGCAGGATTGAACCAGGGGATCAGAGCAGTCTGGAAGTGGGTGGTGCAACGCAGACAATCCAGCTTTTTGGGGGTTTGTCCATCATTGTTTCTTGTCTCAGGCTCAGGGATGGGAAATGCTAGTCACAGGAACATCCATCATCTTGTCTTTGTCCCGGGATGCCACATGACACTATTCACAGGAATGTTCACCATCTTGTCTTTGTCTCAGCGGCCATGCAAAACTGAGTCAAAGTGGTGAACACCTTTTGTGTGTAAAGAACCTTCTCTTTTGTATACCTGTGTTATTAACATTGTTGCTGTTACTCTGCATTTCTTATTCCGCTGCTGCTTGTTTTCAGTAAATTGTTATCTCAACCCATA
>JAXCLP010000085.1:688834-701616 GCA_035584035.1 Lepidocolaptes lacrymiger
TACATTACTAATACATTAAATCTACAATAATTTCTAACATCTATAAAATTAAAAGAATCAAAAAATCAAAATCAAAAGACCCTGCGGCGTCAGTAGAAACATTGAAGCCTCAAGTTTTGAGTGTAGGAATGACTGGTATCATAAAAAGCATTGTTAGAAAGTGCCAAACCTGTTTAAAGAACAATACACATCAAATGAACAGGACTGTTAAGAAAGGAAATTGGCCAGGACACTATTGGCAAATAGACTTTGCAGAGCTTCCATGGCAAAATGGGTACATGTATTTATTGGTACTGGTAGATACTTTTCAGGATGGCCAGAAGCTTTTCCTTGTAACACCAACAAAGCTAGGGAGGTGGTAAAGGTTTTGTTGAAGGAAATTATCCCAATCATTGGAGTGCCAGTGGGAATGTCATCAGACGGAGGTTCACACTTCACTGCTGGAAGTAGTACAAAGCCTTGTTAAAAACTTTAGGGGTGAAATGGGACTTGCACACTCTGTGGAGACCTCAGTCAAGGGGAAAGTACAAAGAATGAATCAGAGTATAAAATAACAAATTAGCAAGATTTGCCAGGAATCATATTTAAAATGGCCAGATGCCCTTCCTTTGACCTTACTGAGGGTACAAATTAGACCTACATCCAAGGAAAAGGTGAGCCCATACAAAATATTGTATGAGTGACCATATCAGTTTACAGAAAGCAAAGGGAATATCCAAATCGGTGGGGATCAAAGTCTAACAGAATACATTATATCCCTAGGGAAGGTGTTGTCTTCTCTCCACAGATACATTGTGATGGCAGGACCCATGACACTGGATGTCACCGCCGATCCATACCAACCCAGAGACTGGGTATACCCCAAGAACTGAATTGAAGAACCTCTCCAAGAAAGGTGGAAGGGACCATATCAAGTGCTGCTAACTGTCAATACTGCTGTGAAGGTGCATGGAGTAGATTCATGGATCCACTACAGCTGAATCAAGCCAGCTTCGAACTCAGAAGAACCATACTGGACAGGATAGCAAAGAGCAAATCTGCTGCAGATAAACCTGCAATGGAACCAGAGACTTTAAAATGAGAGATATTAAATGGCTTATCTTTTTGTGTTTACAGAACAATGTTTCCAGTATTACGACATGGGTATTTGTTCCTGGATTAGTCAACCACCCTAGAAGAACCTTGCAACTAATGATTGTAATGGCAAGTATGGCTTCAAGTATCTGGGGTGTAAGTGGTCTTTAGGGAAAGGGAGGATGTCCTTTTCCCTAAAGACCACTCTGACATGACACAAATAGAACAAATACTACCTGACCCTTGGAAAAAAAATTCACATCTAAAACTAATGCAAGCCATAACACTGATAGCAAATAGCAGTAATTGTTGGATTTGTTCTCAATTTCCTACTCATTCAGATGAAAACTTTCGGATGATAGGACTTCCAACACCAAATATATTCTCCAGTGCTCTTCCTCCAACTGGAGTGATGTACCTTTTGGAGGGAGAAACAGCCTAACCCCCTATAGATCAACAAATCCTGTTGGTAGAAGTAGTAGTCACTGAGACCTGTGTTCAATTATGTCTAAAAGGACCAGGAACAGCCCAGGAGCAGCCCTTCACCTGAAAATGGAGTCATCTAATTGTAAGCAAGGAGTGATAGTAGATTATCTCAAGTGTCATTCATATTTGGATGTAACAGGAATAGGTATTTTAAATAACAGGAATAGGTATTTTAAATACACGCTGGTTACCTATTCCAGATAATATGGGATATTACTGGCTTTGTGGAAATCAGACTAGAAAAGCTCTACCCCCTGGATGGCAAGGAATATGCACCATTGGAGCTGTAGCACCAAAAGTAGATGTCATTGATAAATCAGAATTCCCCAGAGGATATCTACAATCTTTTAAAACAAGACACAAAAAATATTTAAATGCATTAGTTAAGAGGTCCTCTGGATTCCACAGGTTTGTGAGAGGATTCCTACCATGGTTAGGAGTACCTGAATTGGAGAAGGCTATAGTGAACATATCTGGAGTTATCAAACAACTAGAAAGCTGAACAAATTATGCCAAAAAAAATCAAATTTCTCTAGATCTGCTTTTGGCTACCAAAGGTGGTGTGTGCACAGTCATTAACACCAGTTGCTCTGTATACATGGATTAGATTTTGAGAATTCAAACTGATTTGGAAGAAATTAGAATACCAAATCTTTCATGAAATACAAAAAGATCAAGTGGAAGATGTGTTTTATTGGATGACATCATGGATCCCAAATTTATGTGTGATCGAAAGAAAACTGGCATATGTAAAGTGGTGGCTCAGGCTAAGAAAAGGACAAAGAAACTCCTGATGGGTTCCTGGAAAACCCCAGCACCTGGGGGAACCAATTCCCAGAAACTGATAAAGGGATTAAAATGAAGAAAGGAGTGTTATGGAGATAGCATGGCCTTTCTTCGAAAATCCTGTCAGATGGGATCACAGGAAGATGAACCTTAGGCCTATGCCATCTGCCTGTCACTCCAAAAGAATTAGTTGATTGACTATAGCCACTCAAGCTGCCTAAGAAAAAAGGATAAAAAGAGATTGGACATAAGCAAAAAGGGGGAAGAAGTTTCATCAAGCTCTGCAGAGGTGGCCGACCAGTTGCCTTTTCTCCTTCCACTCCCTTGGGACACTCTGGGAGTGATCAATCATCTTTATTGTTATATACATATATATATACCCACATATATACATGTGGGTATATAGATATTACCTTTGCTTTATATTTAGTTTTATTCTTTGTAAAGGACTTTTGGTGCTTATATTTTGCTTCATTCTTAGTGAATTACTTTGCTGTGTTTTTAGTAAGTTACTGTATTTTAAAATGTGTGCTTATGTTGCTGGGTTACTTTGTTTTAGTGTGCATGTTTTGCTTTAATTCTTACATAGTGTTCTTAGTATTTTGTTGTGCTTTTAGAGGGTGCGCTTTGCTAGTTTAAGTGCAAATTAGGCATTTAACCACTATCACCAACGACCTGAACCCTTTTAATTTTCACAAATCTATATTAATAAATGTGTTACTACATGAGCTGTTAGTTAGTCTGTCTTTCTGGGGCTGGAAGTCTCAGTCAACAACATAATAACTCATAAGGGAAGGCTTGCTGAGGAGTTTTCTCTATCGCTATTAGGTGCAGTCTCTATAAAAGATGTCAAATATCTTCTCTTCACAGTGAATCTGTAAAGCGAAGGGTCTCCTAAGAGATGCTAACAGACTGTTTTGGACATTAACAAAAAAGGCTTTGATACGTTGAGGAGATCTTAATAGACAAAAATAAATTAATACAGGTTGGACAGAAAATTCTTCTTTTTCTGCCCCCCCCTTTTCATGTGACAGCAAAATGATGACAGTTTTGATATTTTGGCTTATGGGTTTTATTCCAAATTTGCAAATTAGGATGTAACAGAATCTGTGGACTAGGTAGGTATAATAAGTGGATACGAGACTTTAAAGAAATGCTATTAAAGTCTCAGAGGGGGAATTTGTTACTGAACAAGTTATATTTCTTTAAAAAGGGGCCTATACAGCAGTGTGGGGGAAATTGTTTAGAGGAGATTTAATCCATGAAATAGATAACGGATGGAGGGCAACCTCTGGGTGATGTCCATGTGTTAGAAAAACAAACTAAATGTTTAGAGCCTGACATGCTTCAGTGCTCTTGGATCTGAGAGACAAATTTATTATTGAGACCTGGACACGAAGAATGCAGAATTTATGAACCACAAAGACACTTAAAGAAACCAGACATGAAAAAGAAACTAACAAAGACAATTACTGAGACTCTCCCTATTGGGAAAAAAAGATAATAAAAATACTAAAATGAGGACTAATTAACATAAGAAGCAAGGAATCAATAACCAGTAGAAGATAGAATGCTAATTAATGAAGAGAACTACATAACTTGTAAGCCAATGAACACTAATTCCTTTGTTTGCTAAAATGTATAAATAGTTAAAATTTTGATAACTGACATACATGTTTTAAGGAGCTATCCTCATGTACCTCAACGCTGAATATAGCAATGTCAGCTTTCTAACCTAACAAACTGGTTAGAGAGTTAATTTCCCAGTGACTCAGTTTAAAAGAAAACTAAGATGTCTATCTGGACTAGGAAAGGGGGCCTCTTCCCAAAACCCACCAGAACCATTGAAATTAAGAGACTAATCAGAAAATGTATAGAGAAGGATAACAGTTCTTAACTACAAATATATATATATAACCAAAACAGAACAGAACACTGTAACTAAAGCCTTCAAATTAATTAAGTCCTCTCTCTCTGCCCCTTCAGTGCAGTTCTATTTATGGATAGCAGGGGGCGATGCCACACCTTGGGAGGCCGTGGCCACGGAAGTCACACCCAAGGTCTGGTGAGGCCAGTTCCAAAAACTCACGTGGTAAAATGGCAGTCACAAGGGACAGGATGGAACCTTTCCCATGGGCAGTGTAGAAACTCTCTCTCTTTGTCCTTTGTTCAAAAAGAGGTGCTGGAGGAGGGGGGGGGTGGTTTTAACAACTCCTCTGCAGATGGTGTTGACCCCCAGGAAGTCCACAGCACATCCAAGGCAGCAGTGACCTCTCTCTCTCTCTGAAGGACAGCACCAGGCACGTGGAGTTGGTGAGGGGCCCAAGTCAAGGGAGCTCCAAGTGCCTCCACCAGCCCAACAAATGGGACCCTCACCCACACCACAGCTGGAGCAGAGAAGTGTGTCCAGCACCAGGAAGAAACCTCTCTCCCTCACTTGCCCCACCTCCCCCAATCATTACGTTGGAATGCAAAGCAATCGACCACCCTGTTGTTTGAAACTAACATCTGGTTTTCTGTGGCAGCAGGTCTACACATATAGCACATAGCATGAGATCTCTTATTCTAAGTTGTCTGGAGAACAGACTCTCCAGGGGGAGTTACTAGGCAGAGCACCTAAATATGGAAATATATACATCCCTAATGTCATAGAGCGACAGCATGTTTTCCTAGCTAAATACATGTTATTTAATAAACAGTAAGTGGGAAGTCAATTGCATTGGCTATTTAGGCTTTGTTTTATTGCCACATGGTGAGGAGGGTTACTGACAAAGAGGTAAATAACCCAGAATAATACCCATTCCATGTAACTGTGGATGAGTAGAAGGCAGAAAAAACCTGAGGAAGAACAGATAACAAGGGGAAAGAGAAAAAAAACTTTTAAAATTTCTCTGGGTCAGAATATTCACTGTTACACTGTTGCATATAAACAGATAGAATTATTTCTTCTTTCACCAGTCCTGGAGGGATTTCCCTTTTTCCAGTACTTACTATCTAATGCAAATCTTCTGTTTCAACCTTGAAAAAAAATTTTAAAGATGATTCTTAGCAATTTCTGGTGATAAAGCAACATGACTCTTTAACTCACTAACTCCATATGACGTAAATTATCTATACATTTATAATCTGAAACTGTGGTTTATAATTAAATAATCCTTTATTGTTGGTACACAGTATGAGTGGGCACTTTGTTGCTGTTGTTACAGAGTCCAAGTGCTGTTACACAGGAGGAAACAGACCAAGTTGTGGGGCTACACTTGAACACAGTAACTCCTTATCCAGTTATACATAGAGATATCTGAGAGTCCAGCCTATGGATTTAATCAGATACTTTTTCAATATTGGGTATTCCCAAAAATAGAGAAACAAAAAACAAGTTACTTAACATTAGATACCTAAGCGTAAAATTATATGTGAATAAAAATATCATACATTTGTACTATAGCACCTTCACACCATTGTCCTTCATCATTGCAACTGTTCAGAATAATCACACAATACATAAGTAATTACTGTCAAAAGTTTAAATTTTCTTAAATTATTTTCAATCATTTACACACCAAATTCACCAAGAGAATGTCATTATCCTGTTTTGATGTGAAATACAAAAATGAAACAGTGACTGGTTGTTAGGGAAGCCAAATAGTCCTATTATTTTAAATCAGGGAATTGCAATTCAGCCACAGTTTCAAAGCTGTGCTGCACCATAACATGGTAGCAACCCAAGTTTGCCGGCCACTTCACCTGCGCAAAGTCTACGTGCTGGTAATGTCTCTTAGCAGTATTGAAGAGACATATCAGATTTAGCAACAGGAATGTGCTTCCCTTAACATCTTGTGGCTGTTTGACCCTGGTTGAAAGCCCAGTGTCCCCCCAAACTGCTTCAGGCCCCCCTCCTTTCCCAGAGGGAAAGGAAAAAAACCAGCTAAGAACTCATGAGTAGAGATAAGGGCCGGGAGAAGCTTTGATTAATTTCATGGGCAAAACAGACTCAGAGTAGGCTAATGCTTAAATTTATTACTAACAGGATAAGAGCTAAAAAGTAAGAAATAAAACAGTCTTAAAGACACTCTTCCACCACCCTTCCCTCCTTCCATGCTCTCACTCCTCCCCGCAATGGTGCAGGGGACAGGGAATGGGAGATTTTCAGTCAGTTGTTGTTTCTGCCACTTGCAAACATGAGTCCAAACCCTTAGGCAGAAGTTCTTCTAAATCTGCTGTCCTGTGGGTCACTCCTCCATGGGCTGCAAGGGGACAACTTGCCTCACCAATGGTCTTCACCATGGCTACAGGATGGGCCATAGCTCTGAGTCCTTCCCCTGCTCCCATGGGGTCCCTCCTCCTCCTTCTCCTCCTGCACCAACCTTGATGTCTGCATTGCTAATCCATGGCTGGAATTTTCCACTGTACGACACTCCTCTATTCTTAAATACGTTATCACATGGAGGCATTACTATGATTCAAAAGCAGGAAGTCCCTCCTGGAGCTGGCTATCATTGGCTCCATAGGACAGGGGAAGCTTCTAGCAGCTTCTAAAAGAAGCCACCCCACCCCCTATCAAAATCCAGCCACAGAAACCTACAACAGTGTGTGAGAGGCAAGGCACTAACTGCAATATGACTTACTTAGAAGAATAAACAGTGCCTGGGACTGAGCTTTTACTTCGGGGTCAATGTGACCTGAAGACCCAACCTAAACCAGCTTTCAATGGCTGAGAACACCCCATACTGATGATAAAACAATAGACTGTGACCAGTTGAAATTGGCCAAACACCAAGAGCCAAAGGGCCCAGGATAAGGGCCCCAAAAGCCCCTCCTGGCCACAGGGAAAGGGAGAAAGGGGAGAAAGGAAAAAAAAACCCCTGCAAACCGAATTTCAGCAGAACTAAAATAGTTTATATATATTTACACATATATGCACATATATAGAGAGAAGAAAAGAGAAACAAGTTTTCACTTCCCTCTCAATAAAACAGCTGCCATTTGTGTATCTCAAGATGCCTCCTCCCGACCAGGCTGGCTGACAAGTAAGCCCATACTGTTAGAGTTTCAAACCCTAAGTGGGAATTCCTTCCAAAAAAAAAAAAAAGCTTGGAGCCAACACCTTGGTGTGGGGATGGTTAACAGAGGATACAAAGGATGGGCATATCTTGATGTTATCTGCCTTAAGCACAGCCTTTTGTTTCTGATCTCCCCCCAGTTTGGGAGGGGAAAGACTGACTGCAGTTGGGGGAAGGGACTGGTTTTTCTGGTTTTCTGAGCAAGGCAGGAGCTCAGCTCTCGGCGGGATAGGAGGAGGGAAGTCACACACTCCGATCCCAACATCACTGGATACTGGATGGTGTTCCTTTTTTCCCTTCTTCAACTCGACTGTTTTCATCCGTGAGCGATCATAGCCACCACAAGGATTGCCGTGAGGAAAAGAGGTGGGAGAAAGCCCCGGGTTCCCTGCCCCTGCGGAGACAGGATTGCTGCTGCTTTGCTTTCCATTTTCTCACGGGAACTAACCTGGGAGTTGCCTGCCATCTCGCCTGAGAGAGAGCCCAGCTGGCCGGGCGCGACATCACCACCTGCTGACAGTAAATATAACTGCAACCCCTGGGAGAGAGAGAGTGGCCAGCAGCGGAGGTGCCACAGTGCCACCTGCTGTCCATAGATATAATTGCATTTCCCCTTTTTGGGGGGGTAGTCAGAAAGACCTTTTTGACTGTTTTGCCTTGTCATTTGGGGGTAGAGGGGTTTATTACAAACTGTTGTTGTTTGGTTCTTTTCTGGATATATATATGTATTGTGGTTAAGAACTGTTATCTTTTTCTTTATATATATATTTTTCCTAATTAAAGTTCTGTTTTCTAAATTTAAAGGACAGGGATTATTTCTTGGCCAACATAGATATCTTAGTTTTCCCTCGAACTGAGACACATACCCACAGCCTACTCCCACACCAAGGGTGACCACAGGGAGCTTCCCTGCTCTCCAACGCTGCCAGAAGAAGGACTAACCTCTGACTTCCTCCCCTTCTATTTATTCTACAAAATACACACCAAACCTTTAGGCATCAGGGAAAACAGAAAAAACTGAGTTAATTAATACATTCTTACCCATTTTTCTTACTGGTAGGAGTTGCCTTAAGAAATCCCAGACCCCTGAGATAACTGGGGAAATTCCACAGGAAGGAAGACTCACTCTTGATGCAGCATGATCAGGATAAGGAATATTTAAACAAATTGAATGCAAATAAGTCCACAGGACCTGATGGAATGCACCTATGACTGTGAGGGAGCTGGCTGATCATAGAATTGATGCCTAACGGTTTGGTGTGCATTTTGTAGATTTTTAGAGTTGTAGAAGTATAGGTTTTCTTGTTCACATATTAAGTGGTGTTAGAAGTTACTAAAGTGATTTTCTCACATACTCTCAGGCTTTCTGAAGGTCATGATGTTTTGCAGAGATACCTGCAAGATAATGTGAAGACAAAACAACAGAAGGGCCCAGAAACTCTTGGAGGTGGTCCAGGAGGGCATAGCCGAGGACCTTGGTGGGTGGACCACCAAGGGAAATGGAAATTATGATTGGTTATAGATATCTAATATGTTAATTGTTAGGAAGATTATAAAAACTGTAACTTTACGGGTAGCAGGGCTCTTTGGGGATTCTTCGATGCTGACTGAGGTGCTTGTGGAATCAGTGCCTGTTTTGTAGTCCCAGTGGAGGCCCAAAGCCTCTGAACTCCCAATAAAGGCATTATCTATCTTTCTCCATTAATGTTTTCTCTGAGTGCCTATCTTCCAGGATTTTAGGCATCATTTCCACCCCACTTCCTCATGTCCTCTCCATGGTCACACAGGAAAAACCACAGGTTACGTCATGGTGTGTACCCTCTCTCTGGAGCAGGGGGGCACTTGCTCCCAATTGCAGAGACTCTGGTCTATACTGAAGGGACCTTCTTCTTTAAATTGCTGCCGATCTTCTTTAAATTGTTGGAGGTCCTTGGACAGTCTTTCCATGGATGAGAAACAGGCCCATACTGGGGATGAGATACTTTCTTCATATAGCCAAAGTTTGGTAACCAAATTATCCACTCTTTGTTCTCCTTCTTTCCATGGCATCAATGCCAATGAGTTGGCATGCGGTGATGGTGCGTTCCATAGGAACTTCCGCCACATGGTTTTTGTATACTGGACTTCATCTGGGGATTGTTTGCTATTTCAATCCTTACAGAGTACCTCCAGCACAGCTAATTAATCTCACGCACTGCATACCTTGCTCCATGGTGTTCCACTTGTCTCAGTGCACTAATCAATCATCCTTGAGAGAATACCTTTCCCTCACACTTGACCGGAGTTGCCTCCAGAAACTGAGAGTTGCTGTCCTCTTCTCAATCTCCTTGTCAATGCCCACATTCTGGGACAGGGATCCCAGTTGTTTGGCTTCACTACCATCTAGTTTCATATCATGGGCTGGGATATCCCAGCATTGGAGCAGTCAGGTCACCAGGGATTTCCCCAACTGGTAGATGAAATCTTTTTGCATATCTCACAGTTCACCTGGGGATAGGTATCAAGTGATTATCTCTGGCCCTCCATCTTCCCCCTGTTGTGAGGGCCCTACATCCTCTTCATCCCTCACTGAGTAATTTTACCTTGGATATCTTCTGTACTGGGGCAACTGCTACTGGCATGGGTTGTTCCTCTGGTTCAGCTTCTGTTTAAGTGGCCATGGTACTTATTGGTCTGCTTTCCTCCTCCTCCCCCTGAGAGTGCTGTCTAGTAATGAACAGTGCCCCATAAAAAGTAGCCAGGGCTCAGCATGTTGCGTACCTTCGCACCTGTATGGAACTCACATAATTTTTCTTTCAAATGTCACTTTATCAGGGTCCTGTAGTTGTTCAGGGGTGAACTTCCAAACCATTGGAGCAGAATAGTCCTTCTAAAGCTGTCCCATTTTCTCCCATGTTTCAGGCCACTCATGACTATTGATGCCTTAGGGTTTTCATGTATTTGTAGATCTTTATACAACTATGTAGTTTCTTACATTTGGAGTAGCTAGCAACCTCTAACCCTGTGCTAGCTGTCTTAAGAGTCAGATAATAGCTGGAACACCATGCCTGGGAAACATGTACTGGAGCTAAGACAATTAGATACCATGTTAGTCAAAACAAGAAAGCAAAGCCCAGCAACCTTGGAGAAGCTCCAGCAAGGGAAAGTGGCGTGAAGATGATGATAAAGGATGAAGTAAGGGTCTTAAGACCTCCAACTCAATTCTAGGAGAAGCGTGCCATGGGGCAGTCCCAAGGGAAGTTCTGGGTATGGACATTTTTTAGATTGAATGCAACCTTTAGATATGATAATTGAGTAGTGTTATAAAATTAGTATCCTGCCACATAGGCAGAGAGCCTTCACAGCTCTTACACCCTGTTGACATTCTCACACAGACTGACACACACACTGTCTCTCCGTGCTTGCCTTGCTCTCTGCTGCCCAGCCTGGTGTGGTGCCCTGGGCTCCCCCCTCCCCCGAAAAAGGGGAGGGGGAGAGAGCTCAGAAGAGCTCAACATGGCTTCTGCTTGCAAAGGGGGTTTTCCCTCCCTTGCTCTCCAAAGGTGAGGGAAGAAGAAGTTTCCCCTCCCTTGTTCTCCCGGGCTGGACCTCAAGAACCTTGAGTCCTGCTTGAAGGAAGACGAGACTGGTAATGGGAACTGGGTACCAGCATGAGCTGCTGGAGGTAGCTGAGCACTGCAGGGGAGCAGCTGCAAAAGGGAGTTTCTCCCTTGTTTATGGTGAGTTGGGAGGTGAGCTGACTTGGGCCCAGATGTTGCAAGAGTCGGTGTTCCCAGCCTGTGGGTGAAAGGGTCTTTCACCTGGGAGGGACAGGTTGTCCCTTGTTTGCTTCAGTAAGACATAGCAGAGTGGCTCAGGGGTTGGCTGGGTATGTGTACAGCCAGAATGAAAGGGACACCTTTCGAATTAATTTACTCTGCATGTTTTTGAAGTGGTGGTGCTTGGAAAAGCGCTCACATAGTATTCCTGAGGCCGTGAGTTCAAACCTAGCACTGGTCTTTTCTCTCTGTTACTTGTCAACACGGGTTGTACTCTTTTATACTTTATATATTCTTTTTATACTCCTTTATATTCTGTAACCCTAAAATCCTATAAGTAAAAGAACTCTTCTCTACTTTACCCACATAATGTTGGCTTGGAAAGTTTTTTGCTTCCCCTTACAGCAACAGTTGTCTCTTCTGTCTCCTCTTCCAATTCATGTGATGGCCTTGATAAAGGCCCTGAAAATAGCCCTTGTGATGGCACTGCTTCTTCATCCCCTCCACCTTCTCCAGTCTCCTTGTCCTTCTTGATTGTCTTTGCTGAAACATTTTTACAGGGTGACTTTTGTGTACATTTCTTCTGATTGTGTACAGGGGCAACTGACACTGGCACACGTTGATTCTCTGTTTCAGTGTTTTCAGTGGCAGGTCTATGGATGACCCCTGAAAAATGTCCATAAAATGTCCACAAAATGTTTACTGAATTCATTTAGTCCATGACTTTGGGTTCTACCCTTGATAACAGCCTTTCAAACAGGAAAGATGGTGTGAAGTGTTGGCTTGTTCCAGGCTGTACATTTGAGTCAGTTCTGATTCCGGTACTGCTGCATTTGTTCAGTTTTATCAAACTTCATTCTTCATTGGTGTGATGATCAGAAGGAAGCCAGCTATTGAGAAAAAATTAACTCTATCCCAGATGAAATCAGTATAAACCTTTACATTAGCACCAACCCCTGTGATTTCAGAAGGAGTAATAAAACCTTTTGAGATTCTTTATTCTACTTTCTGTTTGAATGTACCTGAAATTTCATGAGGTATTTGAATGCAGCTGAAATTTTATGAGGAAAAGACAATTAGAGATTTGTGTTATCAAATACAATTCTATGGCAAACACCTAAATTTAGTTTGATTTCGATGTTGAGCTCACAAACACCAAGCTGCATTTCTAACGCAGTGTCATGGGTTTCTCTGATTACGTTTTTTTGTTTAATAAGAGGAAGATTGGCTTCTGTTGGAAGCCAATCTGGAAGTTTCCCTCCATCCTATAGAGCAGAGCCAATTAGGGCCAGCTCTGAGAAAAACTTCCTGCTTTTGAACCATTAAGTTACACCCCTGCGTGAAAACATATTTAAGAAGTTGTTGTGCACTTAGAATTCGGCAGCCATGGGTTAACAACATCACAACGCAGACATCAAGGTCAGTGCAGGAGGAGAAGAAGAGAAGGAGGGGGAGGGACTCCATGGATCAGGGAGAGGACTTAAAACTATTATTCCCTGAATACATTGGTGATGACCATGGTGATTATGAGTTGTCCCCTCTGTAATAGATGGATTTGTAATTTGCCAAAATCAAACGGGTTAAGTATTTTTTATTTTATGTTGTTAAATGTAGGAGT
>JAXCLP010000085.1:730350-746022 GCA_035584035.1 Lepidocolaptes lacrymiger
GGCAAGACCAGATTAACCTCTGAGTCTGCCACTGATAGCCAGCCACGGGCTGCAACCCCGGATGGGCATGGGCCATGGAGACTTATGTTATACTGGTCCCTTTTGGGTATTTTGCTGTCTCTGGGCTCAGACCCTTTCAAATGATTGTGCAAAGTGTTATCAAACTGTGTGTTATAGAGGCCAAATGATCCACAGCCTAAGTTACCACTCGTTTGTGAATAAAGTATGTTATGACCCTACGAGACTAAAACCTGCAAAATCGGCTCTCAGCAACTCTGGGTAGCCTGAAATTTAAGGAGAGGAGGTACCAAATTAGGACTTAGTTGTCCTCAAGGGGAAGAATAGATTTGCTTCACCCAAGCAGGCCATTGGGACATTTCCGATGGAGATGAAGTGCACCGGAGAAAAAGAAATTAAATTGGAGAGACCCAAAGATGGAATGATGACAAGTGACCTGCTGAACAGATCGTTGCAACCTACAGACCAGCCATCTGGGCTCAAGACAAGAGTTGGGGTTATTGAACTCCAATATACATGCTCAATCGAATTATATGACTCCAGGTAATTATAGAAATAGTAGCTAATAAGACAGTCCAAACTCTGGACTTAATTACAAGTCAGCAATCAAAAACTCGAGCAGCAGTGTATCAAGACTGACTTGCCCTAGACTACTTGTTAGATGAGGAAGGAGGAGCATGCGAAAAATTCAACACTTCAGATTGTTATTTACATATTGATGATAATAGACAAGCAGTTGCGGATATTGCAAAGGATATCAGAAAATTGACTCGTGCCAGTACAAAAATGGAACTCTATGTTAGATAGTAGCTGGTGGGATAATTTATTAGGAATGGCATGGTGGAAGTAGGATTCTTCTTATTATGTGCTCTTGCCGGTATTATATTTTTGCCTTGCTTAATTCCCTGTTTTATAAGGTTGATAATTTCAGTAGTACAAGGGATGCAAATATCTGCTATGCCAATGGATCCAAAGGCTGCTCAAGAGACTAAAGTGTTATTCGTTACCCGGAATCCCATAACCCAAAATGAAGAGTATGCAAAGCTAGTATTATCAAGGTTGGAGCAGAAGACACGAATCAATAGGTAGGACATGTTAATGAGGGGGACAAGCTATGTTAACTAGGACTTAGGAAATCCAGTCACTATATTTCATCATACAGTAAGCATTTCTCCATACCAGGACCACCTGGGGGAACAAAGGGTTTCTGCATGTCTTGCAACATCTCTTAAAGTCCTTCCATATCTTGCAAGGGAAGACAGGGCTAATATACATAGATAGCTGAAAACAGTCTTGGTCTTCAAAGTAACCTCTCGTGGCAGGCTCCTGTCTTATCGAAGGGAGGAAACTCTTTCTGTATCTGCTGCCCAGGGCTTGCTGGACAATCCCTTCAGATTTCCATCTGCTAATAACTGTTTTTCTTCCCCAACACCCTCCCATGGGAGACAGTCCTTCACGAACTTTTTCAACATAAGTCCATCCCATGGGCAACAGTTCTCCACAAACTGCTGCAACGTGGGTCACTCTTCCATGGGGTGAAGTCCTTCAGGCACAGCCTGCTCCAATGTGGGTCCCCCACAGGGCCACAAGTCCTACCAGGAAAACCTGCTCTAGCATGGGCTCCTCTCTCTGTGGGTCAGCAGGTCTCTGCCAGGGCCCTGCTCAAGCATGGGCATCCCACAGGGTCACAGCCTCCTTTGGGCATCCATCTGCTCCAGCGTGGGTCTCTTTCACGGGTTGCAGGTGGATCTCTGCACTTCCATTGATCTTCATGGACTGCAGGGGGACAGTCTGCCTCACCATGGTCTGTACCACAGGCTGCAGGGGAACCTCACCTTCAATGCCTGGAGCACCTCCTCCCCCTCCTTCACCTCCTTCACCCTGGTGTCTGCAGAATTGTTCATGTGTTCTCACTCTCCTCTGGCTGCAGTTTCATCTGCCCAATAACTTTTTTCCCCCCCTCTTAAATATGTGATCGCAGAGGCATTACTATCATTCCTGATTGTCTCGGCCTTGGCCAGTGGTAGGTCCATTGTGGAGCTGGCTGGCATTGGCTCTGTTGGACATGGGGTAATCTTCTAGCAGCTTCTCACAGAAGCCACTCCTGTAGCTCCCCTGCTACCAAAACCTGGATATGCAAACCCAGTACAGAAAGGAAGTATCCAATTTGATTAAGTATACATCTGGCCTTTTAAACCACAATAATACACAGGTTGCTTGAGTTCAGATAAAATACTGAAATTCTGAAGTATTTGAATAAAAATAAAAACCTTAATCATAGATTTTACACTTCGGTCATTGTCTTAACCTAAAGTAAATCAGGCCTTATCAGTAACTGTGAAGGTGTGCCTTCCGCATTCTCCTAAGACATGCTTGAGAAAAGCAAGAATCAAGATACTGATGCACAATGTTATTCCAACTTTCTAAAACCAGCATTTAGAATAAAACAAATATTCTACAGCATGTGATAATCAATTGACCTCTAGCATACAATAATCAAACATTTGAGCACATTTAACTGGCAATTGTCAAGACACTCCAAATACTTTATTTGGAGATAAATGGAATTTTATTTATAGGGAGTTATTTTTCTTTATAATAAATGCATAGAAGTGCAATATCTTAAATGCTGACTGCATGCAAGTCATCTTATTTTGTTAGCATCATATAACTTAATTTTATGTAATAACATATCTCTGCAAGAATACAATTGAATGTATTGAATTAATGCATTTCTTGAGTGCCAGTCTTTGATCATTGAAACAACCACCTCATACAGGACTGTGGAAAAAAGTGCAAATTTTCAGTAACATTTTGGCAAATACAATTCTCTGTTGACAATGTGAAATGACAAATTTCAAATAGTTATTTTCATAGAATCATAGAATCAACCAGGTTGGAAAAGACCTCCGAGATCATCAAGTCCAACCTTTGATGCAACCATTGTGCTTACTAGACCATGTGTCTTAGATCGAGGGAGAACTAAGATATCTATGTCGGTCAAGAAATAATCCCTCTCCTTTAAATTTAGAAAACAGAACTTTAATTAGGAAATATATATATATAAAAGGATAACAGTTCTTAACCACAATACATATATATATCCAGAAAAGAACCAAACAACAACAGTTTGTAATAAATCCCTCCCCCCAAATGACAAAACAAGCAGTTAAAGGGTCTTTTGGCTGGCCCTCCCCTCCCAAAACCAAAGGGGGGAATACAATTATATCTACAGACAGCAGGTGGTGATGTTGCGCCTCAGCCACTGGCTTCTCTCTCAGGGGTTGCAGTTATATTTACGGACAGCAGGTGGCGATGTCGAGCCTGGCTGGCTGGGATCTCCCTCAGGGCTGATGGCAGGCAGTTCCTAGGTCAGGTCCCATGAGAAATGGGAAAGCAAAGCAGCAACAATCCTGTCTCCGCAGGGGCAGGAAACAGGGACTTTCTCTCTCCTCTTTTCCTCACAACAATCTTTGTGGTGTTTGTGATCACTCACAGATGAAAACGGCCAAGTTGGAGAAGGGAAAAAAGGAACACAATCCAGTATCCAGTGATGCCGGGATCGGAGTGTGTGTCTCCCATCCTCCTCACTCCGCCAAGAGCTGAGCTCCTGACCTGCGCAGAAAAACGCAGAAACCCTGACCCCTTCCCCCACCCAAGCCCATTTTCCATTCCCCTCCCAGCCTGGGGAGAGATCAGAACAAAAGGTTCTGGCTAAGGTAGATAACATCAGGATATGCACATCCTTTGTGTCCTTTGTTAACCATCTTTACCGACACTAAGGCGTTGGCTCCAAGCTTTTTGGAAGGAATTCCAACTTAGGTTTGAAACTCTAACACCATGGCACTAAGTGCCACATCTAGTCTCACCTTAAAAACCCCCAGGAATGATAAATCAACCACCTCATAGGGCAGCCTATTCCAATTCCTCATTACTCTCTCTGTAAAAAATATCTTTCTAATATCTAACTTGAACCTCCCCATGCATTTTGGCCCATATTAGCCCATTGTATGCTTCAGTGGACTGTGTAATAATTATTTTGTTATACTAGTTTTGTTTTCTAAAATGGGTGTCCACATGGCAACTGCCCCCAATTGCCAGAACTTTCTTATCCTATTCTTAGTTGCAATTTATCTTTAATTTAGCCAGTATAAACAGTTCTGTAATTTTTACCAGAACTGAATCCAATATGTCAAGCAACCTTCTCTTTATGACAGACAGCATAAAGGAAAGATATAGAAAAATAATCAGAGGAAAATGGTAGAAGAAAGATGACAGAAGGCTAAGCAAGAAGCTGTTATTTTTCAGCTGTACGATTCTTCATCAATTGTTTAGTTTTAGAAGAGTAATTTACACTTAATTCAGAAGGATCAGAAACTATTCCAGAAAGTGCATACATAGACCAGTACTGTAAAAATATTTTCCTTACATGGCAGGAAGCAATTAATCAGTGTGATGATAGACAAGTGTGAAGGGAGAAGAAAGGAGTGTTTTGGCCAAGGATACAGTAACCTTGAATGTCATGCACAGTGACATGGCATTTTTAATATCTTCAGAAGGAAGACATTTATTTTTATTTTTTCTTTTTAAAATCTTACTGGAAATAAACAGGAACTCAATTTCTTTTTTCTGTGAGACAAATGAAAGTTCAATTTTTATACTTTTCCTTTCCTAAAACCAAGCACGACTTGTTGGCTTCAGTCTGAATACTGTTGGTTTTAGTCCATATTTACACAAACTTGTTATTCTTACAGGAGAGCAAAAAAAGTTTTTCTTGTCTTACCATTTTCATTAAAGGCTTTTTTTTTCTTAATGAAAATAAAATCAAGACCTTTCAAACTGAAAAGGCAATTGTCCCAAGCCAGAATACCTAGTAGTCCATGAAGTGTTTAAATGAGGGGCTTAGATACTGTTCATAGAAATTTCAGGGTTAGATTTTAAGAGGAGGGTAGTCTTACTTCTTGTTTGCTAGCTTGTAAGCCTTTCTTTTGGCCACACACCTCTTCCCTTTAGTCAGCTTGGCACTTGTTTGAACTACTGATTAGGCAAATTGGCTCAAAAAATGGAAAATTAAAGTACTAAACTATTCAAGCAAGAGTAGCAGAAATGTTTTCACCCAGTTTACTGGCTTCCCAAGTACCGAGGGTCAACAGAAGGGAGAGGGAAAGTACAATGCAGCTGAGACTCAGGATGTGAGGATGAATTAGAGTTTTCATTTTGGCAGCAATGAGCTATGAAATTGTGTCAGTTGTGAACTTCACTGTCACTGATACCAGAAGTGTTCATGAGAAACAGGCAACTGCATATTTTGTGGCAGATGAATCTTTCTCTGTTTGCAAGTACTCTGAAACTCCTAGGTGTTTGGGACAGTATAGTCCAAAATGGTTTGAGTCAGGTCATATGAACATAGTATGTTATGTAAGTTTATGTCACATCTATGCACAATTTATTACATAAATACAGTTTCAGCATCTATTTCACATATCTAAATATCACAACTTGCGCTTGTATTTCTGTTGATAAATGTTGAGACATTTTACCTTTATGTCTCATTGAGACATAAAGGTAAAATAAATCCTTCCTCACTGATCCCTCTCCTTTACATTCTGCAACAACAATTCACTGAAGTCCTTACTTAGGAAAATTATTTGCTTTCCAAGAATCTTATTTAAACATGTGATCACATAATAGAGAACAAAGTCATTTTTGCAAGTGTCCTGAAATTGCGTTTCTTCAGTAGTAAAGATGTGAGATGCAATGATTGCTGTTCAAGTATGAGTCAGAATCCTGAAAAGCAATATGTAGGCCTATTTCTGTTATTTCTATCATCACTTAGGCAAACAAAAAGATCAAAGAAAGAATTCTACTTTTGCAGTACTACTGTAATCATTCAAAATACTTAAGAAACTCACTTAACAGCCTACAAATTATGAAAGTTTTCTATTAATAAAGACATAGATTATTATTTATTTTCTCCCATGCTTCTGTGGTGGTTTAGTTTTCTTGGTTTTGGTCTAGGCCTTCCCTGGTAACAGGATTATAACTAAGTATTCCACACCATTCCTTCACGTAATTAGGTGTATATAAAGACAAAGGAGGGAGGTTCCTCTCTCTTACTTTTGGATGCTTAGAAGGACAGCAGGTCTCAGTGTGTCAGCTTAGCTCTTATCTATGTGAGCTGAGGCCTATCTGAGAAACTGTTCTCCCAGCTGCACGGAGGTGAAGAAACTGCTTCTCTTGAGGGAAGTTTGGTGAGAGTTTATTGTGTTAGTTACTTTATTGAGCTTTTCCCTGAGTTTTTGAGTGTGTGTATCTGTTTTGTTTGGTTTTTACCCATTTTTGTCCCTCTTCCCTTTCCCCCCTTTTTTCCTTTTTGGGGTTGTTTGGGGTTCTTGTTCTGTATATACATAGTGTTTGATTGCATATAACTGTAATATATGTGAATATATATTTTTTTTTACTACAATTTTCTTTTGGTACTTTTTTCTCTCTCTCAGGAGGGGGAAATCTGTGTGGCCAACTGCTGGGGTTGGCAGGGAGCCAACCCAAACCTCCACAGCTTCTGAATTTCTGTTGTACACAAGCCAAAAAATCTTTAGTAATGATGTCAAATAACTGTAATCACTGTACTGAACCTTAAATGTTTTGAAATTTCTGTCTGTAAAAAAGATACTCAGGAAATGTTAATATATGGACAATGAGAACAGAGCATGTATAATTGTAAAAGTAATTATTGGAATAATATATCTATACAATATTTATCATAAGAAATAATTTGGGAGAACAAGAAGCCCAAATATATTTCAGAAAAGCTAAATGTCAAGAAACAAAGATACTATAATACAAAGTTATGGCAAAAAGTACTGTATTTTTAACCAGCACAATTTTTGAGGAGCAGAATATATGTATTAGTTTTTTCAACAGAAAACCACAAGAAACACCCTATTTTTGTCCCCCAAACAATAGACAATACTTGCATTTAAATGACACTTTAGAGTAACAAAGATGATCTTTATTTCATTAAACACTGCAAATTAAAAAAAAATGTATTTGACACTGTCTCCAATATATTGTCAAAATAAGGGTTTTCTGCAGTATGAAAAATAAGAAATCCATCAATAGACTTCAGTTTAGACCATCTTTTGACAGAAAAAAACAGCAACACCACAAAAACAGCAACCTTATTCCCAAGAATAAGATTGATCTGATTGAATTCTCTTGCATTTTTACACTACCTTCAACATCAACTTTGCCCAAATAACTCTTCTATTCTTTACTTTCCTGCAACATGGCTACTGTAAAAAGCTTGCTTGAAAGTTACAGTAAAATCCCTGTAACTAGATAAAGAATAACCCTCAATGGATTACTGATTACATGGAAATGTGTGTTTTGATTGATAAGATGATAAATAAAAGCAAAGCAAAAGAAAGAAAAAAAAAGAGCAGCTATCAGTGGTTCTTTTCAAACCAAAACACATTGCTTTTCATGATCTCTACTAAACTAATAAATTGGACAGGGACATATGACTTTACTTGTTTATGTCCGAAGAGGGACTATATCTGCAAAAGTGTGAATGTCTAAAATTGCCATTAAATATCTACAATAGGTCATTTTAATTTCCTCACTTGTGACTCTCCAAAACATATTTATTGGTTTCTTAACTAGAGGTAGGTAATTTGTAGGCCTTGTTAATATACTGTACACACTTAATTGGTTTGCTCATGTAATGCAGGATAACTGTGCACAGACCTTCAATGACAGCAGCACATATAATAAATTATTTGGACATTATTTTTTCCATATGGGTTAAGATGTCTTTGTTTTCTCTTATTATTTAATTATTTTGTGAAGAATGCATAACAAGGGAAGAGCCATTAGGTTGAGCAATCTGAAAGTCTTTTGCGTTTTATAATCAAAAGCTCAGAATCTAAGAATATTTTCATATGCAGCCCTTTTACACCTTTTTAAACTTTTTGCAAATCATGTAGTCAGTTCTGGCTGATAACCAGCATAAAGCCTCTTCTCCACTTTCAGACTTTAAAAAGTGTTTTGCAATCATGTGGCAGTATGGTTTAAAATTACAGTTCATACACCTTGAAACTCAAAAGAGTTTGAATTATAAAAGTGCCCTTATAGCTTCATCATCCTATATATGTCAAGAAAGTGCCAGCTACTTAGTGAAAAAAGCAAGTTTAAGGTTTCTGTAAAACACATATTACAGCTTTCTTGTACTAGTGAACACCTAGAATACACAGTTTCCCAAGATGTTTTCCTTCTCTCCTCTCCCATTTATGACATTCAGTGAAATAATGCAATTTTGCAAAGTTAAAAGGGTTTCTGTCTTATTTTTGCTTTCAACTCCATGTTAGAGCACATACTTCTAGACTCAAGCACTATAGTGCATAGTGGAAATTAACAATTAAAACAGCAACAGCAACAGAATATATTGCAAATGAGATCAGCTGTCATTTAAAAAGGAAATGTTTTTGCAAACACTGTCACACTGCAATGCTGTGTTAGGTGAACCATGTAAGGCTTGCATTAGTATGCTGACTATATATTTTTTTAGAATATGCTCAAATGATCTAAACATTGCCACAGGTTCAATGCAATTAAAATATACCAGAAGTAGCCCAGTGGCACACACTCTTGAATTTTGCCATTGCAATATATCTATAAAGCATGAGTGAACTTTTGGTTTGTTTTTATACAAAATTTTTTTATATTAAAACTTAAAACCCCATACACACCCCCCCCCAATATCCCATAACAAAACAAACCCAAACCTTCATTAGACAACACTGGCTTTCCCCCTCCCCCCCAGTTCTATTTATATCACTAAATCCAAGGTGGCCAATGTATTCACAGGCTGAAAGAAGGAATATTATCACACTCTCCAGAGTCAACGGTGGAAACAAAAGCTTTGTTATGTTTATAAGCAAGATCAGGACCAATGTTATAGTTACATATATAACAAGAATAGCTGTTATGATGATGCATTTAGAATGTCAGTGTCACTTTTTATAACCTTCAACTATCTGCTTTAGCTTTATTAAAGAAAATTCTTTAACTCCTTAAAATTTTTAACACTAGCAACTTTGTTGTTGTTAGATCTGATGTTTCTGTAATTTCTGAAATAATGCTTAACTGATCTGATGTTTTGTATTTTTTCATTATATTTTAAGGGAAATAGCATATACCCATTAGTACTTATGTTCAGTGGTTTGAAATGTCTCTAAATTCACTTTTCTAAGAAAGGCTATTAGAAAGGTAAAATTACTGAAGTTGAATCTGCCAAATACAAATTCACGTTTAAGAGTTTATATTCTAATCCTAGATATAATGGCATAAATTTCTCCAACAAAAACAGCTTCTACATCTGTATAAATCTCTGACAAGATTTAAGCATTGTTTTGATTTTGAATGCCCTCTGTGTGTCTCAAATTTACTTTTACTAAGGAATGTACAAATGATTTTATATAGTATGATACTAATACAACTCTGTACTATGATAAGCTTTTTTTTTTTTTTGCTTTTTAAATAAAACCAAAAAATACCTAGTCAGGAATAAACTGAAAAAAATTTACATTCTTCTTTTCAAAAAGGAAATAAAATAACATTATTTAAAATGTGAATTAGCTATAAGACATATGATACAATTACATAGATACATATCAACACAGTACATTCAATTTGCCAAAAATTAATGATTACAAAGCCAATATGGATGCTGCCATATATATGTACAATGATTATAGCATTCATAATTGCACTATACCTACAATCAGTTTTCAATTATAAGGTGTTTTATGAGGGAACAAAAAATAGTAACTATTCTTATTGTTGGAGCTGGAAGGGTTAAGGATGAAAAACATCTCATTCATATTTATCATTAACTTTGTTACTCAAGTAACAAACCATTCTTTATCCACCCCTCCTTTGCTGCTGAGAGGCAGCAATTCCTGTGTTAAGTGCACCCTATTGCTACTTGGCGTTGTAAGTAATCCTATTACATCTGACTTCAGAGTTCTCTGTAGCTTGCTAGCATTCATGCACCTGGTCAAAAAAAAAACCTTTCAGCCTAAGCTGCTCATTAATGCATGTGTAAATTTCAAGAGCGATTTACATTAAGAAATCTTTCTAAAGAACATCAAGAAAGGCAATTTTGCATGAAACCTATCAAATGTCTGGGAATCAGTTAAAAGGCAACCTTATCAAGAAAGGTTTCTTAATGTGATCATTCATCAATAATTTCATGCTGTACAAAGGTATTTTGATATTATTAGAGAAAACATTGTATGCAGTCTCATGTCATCTCTGACAGGAGAGAATTAAACTGTCTTCTATACGCATATACCAAGTGGCATATTCACTCACACTGTTGTTTTTGGCATTAGAAAATTGAACACTTTCTAAACACGGGAATATATGAGCTGAAACTATGTTTATTTATGATTTGGCAGTTGACTCAATCAGGTCAGTTCCCAAATCATTAGTTGGCATTTTCATTGATATCTTATGTTTCAAAAGTATTTGGTTTATAAATAGCCAGATTTGACAAGATTTTATACAACAATAAACTTTTCTACTCTGGAGAAACACACTTTAAAAAAGCTCTAACTTGAGGAAAAAATGCACACAGCTGAAAAATAAAACCCCACCCCTGTTTCAGGCTGTAGACACTGGGCGAAATGTAGTGCCCATGACATTTGTTTGGCATTTGTGAATAAAGAAAAGAGAAAATAATGGCACATGGCAATTAAAACCAGATTCTATGATATTCCATGAACATCACAGGTTTGTGTCTTTAATTATTTCATTACTGTCTTCTATGGATCTTTCTGAACTGTGAATGTTTAAATTCTAAATCCATACACAACTATTTCTATTTTGCAGTTCTCAATATTCTAGTCTCAGAAGTGAAGACAGAATAAGAACACTCATTTTAAGAATTAAAAAATCATACTATCAGTATTTTTGATCCTTCAGAAAAAGTGCATTCTGTAAAATTTGAATGGCTGATAAATTCAGTTCTAATGATAGCAATTTTCCTGACCAAATCACTCAACAGAAAATATTTTGTTAAGGAATGCAACTGCTAAAATGGCCACTGTACCTTTAAAAACATAAGGGGAGGAGGAAGGAAGAAGAGAAAGGGTCAGGGAAAGAGGAAACCAGCTTGATTTTGCTTCAATAACAAAAACCTGTTATCATTTGTGAGTGTATGACTGAGAACTAAAAAACCACTGAGTCACAAAATTTTGCCTAAAAAATAAGAAAATGTACTGTGAATGTACTTTAGCATCTTTTGGTTTTTCTCCACATAGTTTAAATAAAATCATAATATTAACTAAAAACTCTGAACATTCCCATAGTCCAGGATGACAATAAATTAGTATTATGCAATTTGTTTTCACAGATAATACAGTCCCTCTTGTACATTTTCAGTCACGCAAAGGTGACCTTGGAGGCCCTCTTAGGCAGTTAGACAAGGTTGTACTCCTTCAGGTTTAACTGTAGAATTGTGTCCTTGACAGCAGCAAAGACAAAGCGTATATTCTCTGTGTCTGTAGCACAAGTGAAGTGGGAGTAGATAATTTTGTCACTGTCAGGATTCAGGTCTACAAACATCTTCAAGATGAACTCTCGTGCCGCTTGTGCATCCCGTTGTGGTCCTGATAATTAAGAAGAAAAAGTCAGTTTCTCCTAAAGTCAGTTCAATATTTGAGCTTATTTAGGAGGGGAACCTCAGGAGCAGAAAACAGAAGAAAGACTGTGCTCCTTGTATAAGAGAGAAAGAGAAAAATTTTACTAATAAATACTACCATATACTATTTTTTCCCAGCAGGAACCATTAAAAAAAATAAAAATGGAAGGAAATTCCCAAAGTTGATCATACAAGACCTGTTCTTTTCCTGCTGACTATCATCTTTCTTCCATAAGATATTTAAAATGGATAGATAAAATTGATGATCTATAACCCCACAAAATGAACAACAGAAGAATTAGTTGCTTTATACTCATAAATATATCAAAAATTAATAAATTTGGCCCATTTTCAGTCTATCTCTACTATATTTAAACTATACTTAAGTATGTTCTTTGAAAATGTAGCATAATCAAGTTACATCTTAACCTAGTCTGACACTGTCCCCAACAGAATTTAATTTACTTTAGCGATAGTAAAATATACGTGCTTTCTAGTTAAAGCTGTTCAATTGCAAAAATTTAATGTTCTAACAAATCAGTGATCTAAGTGATATATAACAATCCTATTAAATTTCAACAAAGTCTGTAATTCTCAGAACACAAAGTCTGTGTAACCAAACTACATGTTCTGCTTTGTACAAGGCAGAAGGCAAAATAACAACTTCCAATCTATAAGAGTGAGGATTTGTTCATGTTCACAGCCAAAAGAGCAGCACAGAGCAGGAACATTAGTCACAAGTTATTTTTTTCCTGTACTGTATATGCATATACTGTTCCAGTGAAATTTTCATAGGCCATGATTCCCTTGTCCTCCTGTTTCTGCAATGTGGATTTCTACAGAACGTGTATGCTTGCTGTGCCACCTCCTCCTATCTCCTCATTAGTCCTGGTTGTTACATGACAATATAAACACCAGCGCTCAGCTGTTATATAGTTTTGTCCTTCAGTGGTTATGAAATCTGTACTTAGGGGGTTAGTATGTGCCCACATAACTTTCAATGACTGCACAATAAAACTTATTTTTAATATTTGAATACAATTTTAAGCATTTCTAATTTGGATAAATGCATAAATTATGCAGCAAAAGAAGCACAGAAGATAAAATGCTTTCTGATATCTAGTGGTTGCAAAGTCTTGTGGAAGTAGAACATGATTCTAAGATATCTTGGTGTATACACATGAATATATATGTGTATATATAGACACATACACAGACTACATATTTTCTGAGTGTGGGGAGGAAAGGGTTGAACAGCAGAAGATTTGTCAAGGAGGGAAAAATAGAGATGTTTTCGCTCAAGATGATCTTGTAGCACTGTGGGAAATTTCTCATATTTACTGCTGATTACCCTCTGCCTCTTTTGAGAAACAGAACTTCTGTAAAGATAACATAAAAGCTATCAGAAGCTTAAGAGGCATCTCTCACAGACAAGCTTGAGCCTCCTGCTGGAAGAGAGATCATAAAACGCACAGAGATCACAGTCTTGTGAAGTATTGCACATGCGCCAGGCCCTTTGTTATGTTGAGGCCAGGAACAGCCCCGCATGCTTTTTGCCCCTGCTAAGATGGACTAAATTTAACAGTGTATGTGTCCCTGTTTCCCAGCAAGGTGATGGAATGAATCTACTCTTCACACTTCAGTTGTGGATTGTGGTCATCTTGGTTGCCTGCATATAACTGGTTCACATACTGAGATGTAGAGAAGAATATGTAAATAGATAATTAGTTCTCTGAACTAGGACAAAGAGGACTTCAAAATTTTTAAAATTTCTAAACAACAGATTATAGCCTTTAGCTTCATCATTTATTGTATAGAAACAGCAGTAAAGCTAAATTTCCCTATTGTTTTTTTACTGTTAATAAGTTTAAATATTTGTAAAGGAGACTCCTAGACTTTCAAAGACAAAGATTTCTTCAAAATAAGCCATTTATTGTTTTAATCAACTTCCTAGAATTTTGTTAAACAGTTTTACAGTGGGTAGGCACAGGTAGGGTTGTCCCTCTTTCAAAATCTACTGCACTATTCAAAGTCTGTATCCAAACTTTGCTTGCCTAATAACACCTGCTTATAATGCAATTTAATTTTTTCTGAGTAGAATTCAAGTATGGAAAACCAAGATTAAAAAGGAAGTTTTCCACCTCAGGTATTTAAAAAAAGGGAATTAAACCAATGCTAGATTTACAATGCTAAGGGGTTATGATCTAAATAATCTTGGAAAAGAATTATAATACAGATCAGTAGATTTCTTGCTCATTGCTCCCTATTTAGCAGTCTTAAAAGTCTCTCTATATGATAGTCAAGTCCTATATAAAAAGTACACCAATTTAGCTTGCCTACATTAGCTTGGTAAGTGTACTCATTTATTTTCTTTGAAGACTCTGGAGGGGAGTGTGATCCTGTGGATAGATATTTTTTTCTTCTTTCCTTCCCAAACATGGCCCCTTTTGCCTTTTTCCCCTCTCCCAGCACTTTATTCCAGTCTTTGAGTCTGATCTGTGAAAGCATACCTTCATGTGATACTCTGACCCTTAAGCACATTTCAATCTCTTATCCAATGTTGTTATGATATATTGTGCAGTACAACTGCTTAGTTTATTCAGTCCAGTTTGCCGTCCTGGTTGTCATTTGTCAACCCTATGCTACTTTCTCCATCATAGAACCCAGATGAGAAAAGTGATCCAGCTGAAAAATACCTAATAATGATCAGTTGTCCAAATGTGTCCATCTTCAACATCTCCAAACAGGGTTTTAGAACAGCAGAGAGGACCACACAGTAACCTGTGCAAGCCAAAGACAGTGTAACAGTCTTGGTTTTGGCTGGGATAGAGATCCTTTTCTTCTCAGTAGCTGGTACAGTGCTGTGTTTTGGATTTAGTATGAAAATAATGTGGATAACATACTGATTACTCTAACCAAACCTATGTCCTGAGGTCTTTGCTATCACCGTCCAAGCTCGCTTGGCCCTGGCAGATGAACTTTAGGACTAAAGGGTAAGGCCAGTTCTGCGCACACTGCGCCTCACCTAAAAAAAACGACTGCACAGGCTTTAGGGGTTCACCCACACTCAAAAAGCCCTGTAGCAACAGGTGAGGGACGAAATGGCAGGTGAGAAGGTGCACTGGAAGCTGCAGCCTCAACCCTGCATGCAGGCGGTTCAGGACATTGGTCGCTCGAGACTGACCCAGAGATGACAGTCTGGTTCGGCAGCATTCTGAATGACCAAGCAGCCTTTTTCAAGGAGACCACTGCTTGCTCCACATGGAGAGGGGCCTAGAAAAGGTGGCCTAACCAAAGCTCATCTCCACCCTTCATCCAGTTGGCTTGCCGAGGCCAATGGGCATCTTCTGATGCAGTGAAACAAAGACAAAGAGACAAAGGCATACACCTGCCTCCAAAGGTGTGTCCAAATTAACAGTTGCATGTTGGAACATCAGAACCATGCTCGATTCTGCAGATGGTGGATGTCCTGAGCATTGTTCTGCTCTAATTGCCCATTAACTGTCACGACTCAACATCGACATTGCTTCTCTCAGTGAAGTTCGTCTCCATGAGGTAGGCAGCCTTCAAGAACAGGGTGCCGGCTACACACTCTATTGGTCAGGCAAACCCAAAATGGAAAGTCACCTTTCAGGAGGTGGCTTCATGATTAGAAACTCCATTGCCTCCAAACTTGAAAATTTGCCAACAGGTCATTCCGATTGCATTATCTCCTTACGTCTCCCACTACACAACAAGCAACATGTTGTTCTCTTCAGTGTGTTTTCCCCAACTCTACAAGCTGACCCTGCTGAAAAACACCAATTCTAAACCGACCTGCACAGCCTTACCCAAAAGGTTCCTGCAGATGACAAGATCATAATCCTTGGAGACTTCAATGCCAGAGTAGGAAAGAACTATGAAGCCTGGAAAGGAGTACTAGGCAAGCATGCTGTTGGAAACTGCAA